>VZUA01101496.1:819-21026 GCA_013401035.1 Horornis vulcanius
TTTCCCGTAACATTCTGAATACTTGAAAAAATCTGTAAAAATTCACTGCTGCTGCAAATTGAATGAACTTTTTTGAGTTTTCAACAGATCAACAGTCCAATAATCCAAAGAGCACACAGGGTATTTAGAGGCCTGAGCAGCAGCACAGGGATTGGAAATACAAATTAAAACTTGAGGAGGGAACTGTAGGGCTAAGTACATTCCCATAGTGAGTATGGAAAATATAAATTACGTTCCCTTGCTTTTTTTCCTTCCTAAGTAGCACCTGGTAGGTTTCCTCAAAGATGGGTTGAGCTCCTTCCTCTCCCTCTGACTGACTTTGGTAATTTCCCATTTCCTTCTGATTCTGACATGGAGGAGCCTCACATTTGGGCTCTATTCCCTTTACCTATTCCAGGCCAGGAGGTACAGGAGCAGAAGACCTGAAGCCTCATGTAAACTGAGTGGCAGTGCAACTCCAAATTATTCACATGCAAAACTAACAGCTCCTCAGAAGAGATTCTTACCCACTTGTGGCCACAGTTCCACCACTCAACCATTAAATTACCTGTAAAGAAGGATTTGTCAGTCATTGTTGCGATTCTAATGGAGCTCATCCTACTTTATAATTGTCAGAAAATCAGCCATCAGGAATCATAGAACATATGATTTTCCAATTAAATCCTGCTATAGTTTGGACTGTTTTTATTGCAGAGGATGTGCCTGGCTGCCTGAATATTGCTTGGGCAACAGGCAGAAAGATCTATTCGTGAGCTGTTTACACTACAATCATCTGCTTTTCTCCATGCAAATTGGCTTGGAATGAGTTTATTTTGTCCCTGTATCAATAATCAATAGCAAGATTGAAAGACAAGGAAGAAAAGACAACAGAGCAACCTGAAGTCACTGCAAAGAGCTGAAGAGAAAAATGCACAACAAAGTAACCAAAGACAGAGTGACCTTACAATTTAATGGAAACCCCAGGACAGCAGCAAGAAGGAGTTGCCAAGGATGAAGATCAAGAGGGAGGCAGGGGAGAGTCCCTGTGCTCAGTTGTTGCTCCGTTGAGCTCCTTGCCACAGCTTTCCAAGGAAGTTGTCTTGCAGGGAACAGCATGTGTGATGCTGATGTCAGATGGGATCTGTTCACAGGCCACACTCTTTGCATATGATTTCCCTCCTCATGTTTTCACAAACAATGTGTCAGTGACATGAGAAACAGGAGAGGGGAACAGATACAATTTCTCTGTGTGTCTGCTCTTATTTTTCACCCTAAAATGATGGAAGTGAATGCTGGGAACATTCTGCAGGGGTGTAGGGTGCAGGAGGGAGATGATTCCATTATGGCAATATTTGATTTTCTTCCATGCTCATAACAGAGATGGCTGCATAAAATTCCTGTAAAATCTAAATTAAAAACAAATAATAAAAACACCAACAAAATTATGTTGTAGCTTACACATGAACTCTTCTGAAATTTCAAAGTGTGATATCCAAGGAAGAAAAAGGTAAGTACAACTTATTCTTAAACTAGAACACATTTCATTCAAGTAAGACAAAACCAAACCCTGTGTTTCCCCCTGGGTTACAGTGTTACAATCCAAGAGTATCCTAAGTTATATAATATATATAAAATATGGATATTACCTTATCCATATCCTTCAACTGAGACCCTTCATCTTACTGGTTTTATTTCTAAAAGACTATGCATTCTCAAAAGATAGACAAGATCATTCTTAGCATGACCAGGAAGAAAAAAAAAAAATGGAATTTTCCAAATGCAACAACAACAAAAAAATATTCCCACAAAGACTTAAGTGTGTACATGCATGTATATATGTGACACGGTGCCTTTGGGTCTAATCTAACAGGTACAGCCCAAGAGCAGCCCCCTGTACATTGGGATGCTGAAGCAGAGAGAGCTCTAACATCCTGCCCACATGCTCTCCTGGCGAGGATGATTCACAGTCACATCGTTTCTATATCGAGATGTGAACATACACAATCACATGGACTTCGGAGCAGTGCCCATCACCCAGGCACCCAGCCTTTCCCTTCGCCTTCCACACACATGTTCCTCTCTCCAGCCACGCTGATCAATTTGTTTTGCCCTGTGTTTTGAAGCTCTGTTCCTTGGACAGACTTTCCAGCTGGCTCAGGGACTGCCCACAGCAGGGATTTACTGACTGGCTCCGTAATTACACCGAAGGCAAACAGAATTGGAGCAGGGCTTGGAGCAACCTGGTCTTGTGGGAGGTGTCCCTGGAACAAGATGATCTCTGAGGTGTCTTCCAACCCAAACCATTCTGGGATTCTAGGAAAATACCAATTATTGCTTGCTACCTAATTCAGAGAAGGCAAAGCATGGTGCTGAGGATTAAAGCACCACTCTTTCTCCTTTATCTCTGGATGTCTGATCAGAAAAAGTACAAAAGTGGACTCTTCGTTTCAGATATTTTATTAGAATGGTAAGTACAAACTCAAACTAAGTTTCCAAACATGTGAACACAAAGAAGTCTCTGGTTTTAACTGTGTCTAAAGGAAAGCATGATTGTATTGTTTAGTATATTCCACAAGGACCAGAATTTGCCACTTTTACCCCAAAATTTAGCATGGAGATGTTACAAGACTTTGTAACTTGTGGGACTTAGACTTTAACCCTGCTGAAATCAACATGAACTAGGCTAAGGGGCCCAAATTCCACCCATGTTCTGAAAAATAGCTGGAAGGGAAAAAATCTGATAAAAACCCATGTTGAGGGTAGCTGCTGCCAGCGGTGACCAGGGAATCCTGTACATGGCTACCATGGGCTGATGTGAGGGAAAATGGGGCTCCCAAAGCTCTTGGGTGAACTAGAACAGTTCAGTTTCCTGACTGCAGGAAAGTGATCATGACATGAAGCCTGATGGAGCTCCAGGAGATTTGGACAGCGCTCTCAGACACATGGTGGGATTGTTGGGGGTGTCCCGTGCCAGCACAGGAGTTGGGCTTTGATGATCCTTGTCAATAGGGGATGACACTCTTGAGCTGCACCTGGGGAAGTTTAGCCTGGATGCTAAGAGGAATTCCTTCACCAAAGAGTTATTAGACATTGGAATGGGTGGCCCCGGGGAGGTGATGGAGTGTCTGTGGCACTCTGCGCCCTGATGTAGCTGACCAGGGGTGCTGGGTCAGAGGTTGGACTTGATGATCTCAGAGGTCTTTTCCAACCTAAGCCATTCGGTGATCCTGGGTCCCTTCCAACTCAGGAAGCTCAGTGTTTCTGTCTCAGTGATTCAGTGATCCTGTGAACCTGCACAGCCGAGCCTGTGAGCAAAGAATCCTTACAAATGAGAGAGGAATGGAAAGGACAGAATCAGAGAATATTCTGAGTTGGAAGAGACGCACGAGGATCGAGTCCAACTCCTGGCGCTGCACAGGACACCCAAGAATCCCTCCATGTGCCATCGTCCACACACAGGCTGATCAGGCTCGGTGCTGTAACCATGTCCCTGGGAAGCCCACCAGTGCCCGACCACCCTCTGGGCGAAGAACCCTTTCCTCGCGAGGAAGTCGCACACAGTGCCGAGCTGTGCCCGCAGCGTGCCGCTCCTCAGGCCGAGCAGCCCAGGCGCTCTGTGGCGGGCCGCGGGGCGGTGCCGTGCCCGCCATGCGCCCCCTCGCTCCCCTCAGCCCCCTCAGAGCTCCCGCGCACGCGCACGAGGCGCCGCCGCCCCGCGCGCCTTTCCCCCGCTCCCCGCCCCGTGCGCTCCCGGCGCGCCCCGCGCGCGCTCGGCGCTNGGAGGCGCCCCGAGGAGGCGCCAGGCGGCCCCTTTCCCTTCCCCTCGGCCCCGGCCCCTTCCCCGCCCGGCCGCCGCCTGAGGGGAGAGGAGGCGCCGCCGCCGCCGCCCCTCCGCCAGGCCCCGGAGCTCCGCGCCGCGCCGAGCGGCCCTGCCTCTTCCCCCGGCGCTCTCTGCTGAACCACGGCGGCCCTGTGCATGAATTATGTCTGCCACAAGCGTTGACCCTCAGGTAAGTGAGTGGCGAGGCGGCCCGTGGGCGGGGGGATTCCCGGGCCTGCGGCTGGTAGGCCCCGCGAGGCTTTTCTTCTCCCTCTCGGCTGCTTTAGCCCTCCATCGTTCTCCCTAACTTCCCCCGTGGGCACAGCGCGTTCCCGCCTCCTCCGCGGAGCCGGGGCCTTTTCTCGGGAAGGCCGGTGCTGAGTGATACGTGGAACACGCTGCTCCAACCCCGGTCCAAACAAACCTTGAGATGCTGCTGGCTATTTTTATAAGTCTTTTCCCCGCCCTCAGAAGCTGTGGGGTTTGCAGTGCCTATGACAATATAAGCGTTTTTCTAAAATTAACTTTTTTATTTCCTTTTTTTTTCTTTCTTTTTTTTTTTTTTGTAATCACGTGCTGTGGCTTCCCAGAGACCGAAAGGACAGGATAATAAAGGTGAGAAATCATGCTGTGATCTGGTCGCTTAAATTGTTACTGTAACAGATCAGTTACACAGGTACCTGTAGGTGAGCAGAATTGTATCGCTGTTACTCCATATGGAAAATAATCCGGGAATGAGCGAATGTGTGCTTGGTTTCAAAAATAACATCGACTGCCATTCATCCGAGCTTGCCTGCATCCCACTTAATGCTGCTGGTTTTGCTGTTGGAAGGGTTGTGTGTTGGTACTAAATCATTTTCCTCGTTTAGGATGAAGCATGTTGCTACATAAAGTCACAAGGATATCACTGTACAATATATGTATTTTTTACCTACTTTTACACGCTCTGTGAACGCAGCTTTGTTGTTGCTCTGCTGTTGGCTGAGATATTTACTTAAGCTCATAAACTTAATAATTTAAGGAACCTAAAAGATAGTTAACTTCTGATGAGATAATAGGCATTTTTGTAACTCCTGTTTCATTTGAAATTAAACTAAAAAACAAGTAATCTAAAAAATGCCTTCATTCTTACTGTGATTGCTAACAAGTGTGTAACTTTTAAAACTTACTAAGTAATAATATCCAACTCACAAGTGCTTTTTAATATGTTTTAACCTGCCTTGAAAATCTAACTCCTTCTAGGTGAAGAACACATTCCCTGTGTTTGTAAAAACTCTTTTGCCTCTGTTCCCCTTGGCAAACTTTGCAGAAAAATTCTGCTAAATTCCCAAACTCGTTTGCTAAACACTTTATTTGGTGTAATATAATATTTAGTTCAGCTGTTCTAAGAAATAGGTGAATATAGCAGCTATCACACCATGTATTTGACCTTGTTTTTTCAAATTTAAAGCAAACAGGAAATTATTTGAAGGGACCTAATAGCCATTTTGGGTTTGTATATCATTCAGTAATGGGTTTTCAATGCTTATCAGATGTTCTTTTATGCTGAAGTAGGACTTTATGGAAGATATCTTTATTTTAAAGATGAGAATGTTGAAACTTAAGTTTTCCTGAAAATATCAGGATACTGAAGCACTTAGCAGTCTTCATTTCATAATTAAATGTAACCTCACCTCATCTTATTTTAGTCAGCTTAAGCAGTGAATAACACACTGGGAGAACTGTGAGTTTGTGTGTTCTAATTATGGGCCAGAACAATAGATGTTGTTTCCCAATCTTTTTTCACAAAGTTGTTCTCAATAATGATTTTTTGTTTGGAGTTAATTCATATGAGTTGTTTACTCATTCTCAGCTGTAGAGTTTTTAATTACTATATTTTTTTAATTTACTCAAACTTTGTTTTATAAGCAGTAATATAAAGAGAAACTATATGAGGGGGTGGGAAATATCATCCCTTGGTCTTTTTATCAGTCTTCCTGGTTTGCAGAAGAAATCTGGCTTTTCCTAAAGTAGCATGGGGTGGAACATCATTGCTGCAATGCTGCTGCTGCTGTTATAATGTGCTGTAACCCTTTTTTTGTAGTACAAAATGGTTCATTACATCAGAAGGACACAGTTCATGACAACGATTTTGAACCTTACCTTTCCGGGCAGTCAAATCAGGTTAGTGTATTTTTAACTTAGTTTTTTTTTTTTCCTTAGGCATGCTGTTGGCACTCCATTCATAGGATTGTGTGGAGGGAGCAAATGCCTTAAATAGAAATGGAAAAAGAAATGACAGCATATTGTGTTACTTGGTGATACAACCAGCATTTGTGCTCCCAAAGCTAATATTACTCTGCATCTCCAGATGGCCACAAGTGAAAATGAAGTTAATGCTCCAAGGAGCTGATTCCTCCTCCCCTTGCAGGGTATTGATGTGGCTGGACTGTGACAGACTGATCTTACAGTTCTTTGCTTGTGGGAGTCTGAAAATTCTGCTTTTGAGCTCTCCTGATTTCTATTATTAAGATAATCAGAGAAATTAATGTAGTTGAGATTTGGGTTGGATGCTCTCTAGGTACTTAGTAGAGTTGTCCCATTTTTTACACTTCGGCAAATGTTGTTCTTTCATGTCCTCTGATATATTTTTAAAATTAAAGATATGTTACTTAAGTTTACATTACAGTAAATGTAATGTAAACTCTCATTGTAATGTACATTAAATCAATATCCATGACTAAAATACATTATAATTGAAAGTAACTCTGAAGTAATTTTTGACTTCACATTCAAATCTTCAAAGGGAGCAAAATGCATAGAAACTGGAGAAGCAAAAAGTTTTCATTCACAAGTATGAAACACCATTTCAGAGAGACATGCTTTCCAGAGGTACATGATGGCAAGGCTAAGTGTTGCATTTTAAAAAGGAAATGTATAATTCAGCCAGAAGCTGTCAGATGCCAGTGTTAATATTGATGACATCACTGAGCTTGCTTGCAGCATAGACATGTTCTCCAGACTTAAAATAATTCAATGGGAAGCATTCCTTCTTTTGGAGTTAACGTGCTGTGGAAGGTAGAATAGCCTTTGTGGGGAAAAAGGAAGTAAAATCTTAGTTTTTAATGCAAAATTAATTATAAAAGAAATTGAGCTTTTCACATCCCTCTCATATTTTAAAATTATGCTTTTTCACATCTGTATGTAATTTTTAATTACTTAAAACTAAGCTGTGAAATACACTAAATGTTTACATAGAAAAACGAGACCCATCTATTATAGTTTTGTTCTAGGAAATTTGTCTTTGCTGTCAACAAGCCCAATTATTAGGATTAAATAGAAAAATTGCTACGGCTGTTAGAATTTTCATAATTATAATAAAAGTTTTCTTTATGAAAGTGTAGCTCCATCGACCAATTTATTTATGCTGCACTGAAAAATTGGCATGGCACAAGAAACAATTGTGTAGGTCCTCTTACAATTTTAAGTGGAAAGTGACAGTAGCATTAATTAGGACTGTGAGATTTTGTACTGAAGACAACCATGTTGCTGAACAAAGCCTTATTATCCAGTTATCCAGGCAGATTTATTCAGCCATTGAAAACTACTGTAAAGTACAAGTGGCTTAAAAAAAAAGGTTTGAAACCAACTGGATATTTAAAAAAACTTTAAAAAATTAAGCCACAGATGACACAATAATGTATTTGACATCAAAAATCAAAGGTAGGTTAGTAATATTTTGTTAAAAGTACTTTTTAGAGCAGAGGAAAGTGAGTCAAGGAGACCCTTCATGTACAGATTTACACTCACCAAGAAAAGCATCCTCCTGTAAAGTCATCCAGAACCAAGAGATTATTCCTCTGGAAGAGGGAATCACCAGCAAGTAGCATATTTTGGGGGAAAGGAGATTCTTTCCTAATTAACAGAATGGTTGAGTTGGTTTTGTTTGAGGGTTTTTAATAAAAAATATACAGAAGGGTGCAAAAAGGTCATGGATAAGTTTATTGAAATAAACGTTCTGCTGTTGCAGGAAAGAACTTCTGTCAGGGTTTCTTTTACACACTCTGGCATAAAGCCAGTCAAAATAGATGGAATGTTTAGTAAGGATGGCTGCTGAACCTTTCCTTTAATCTTTTTAGAATCCTTGTGGAGACTTTACAGGCTGTGTGAAGAGATGACAGCTGCAGGAATTGTCTAATCCTTTAGCCTAAATATTTCTGAGACAAAACACTTGCTTTTCTCCAGGTTTACTCTTTTTGGTCTTAAATTCTAAACTTGTAGAATATATGATCTTAAGTATCTCAAAGAACTGCTTACATCTCTTCCCTTTCATCTGCATTCGGTTTAAATTTTTTCTTAAATTAACACTATAAAATATAACACTCAGCAGTGTCAAAGTCTTTCAAAAAAATGTGGGGATTTTATGCTAAATATTGATTATGTTAGCTTGAGAGGCTCAGAAAACTCAATGTATGCTAGAGGATCATCTCAGAGGGAGGTGATTTCTGTACCTCTTGTTAGTGATAGAATTTGTGTGTGAATAAAGGCAGCTTGAACAGTGGCAGAGATCATTTCTTTTGAATCAATAACATTGGATTTAGGCTGTTTCAATCTCTGAAGTGTTTGCAGTACTGTGTGGAAGTCTTGGAGGCATATTGTGGTATAATTCTGTGTGAATTCTCTTTCTATGTGAAACATAAGGATATTGAATTGCACTGGCTTTGGGGTGTCATGGAAAAGAGGTCATTGAAAAAGGAGCAGTAAAAATGATTCTGTATCAGTTGGATATTAGGCTTATCTTCAGCAAGGAGTGGATTTTTTAAAAATTCTTTTAGAAAGCTGAGAAATAATCAGATTTTTGGAAAAATGGCTGGAAGTTCTTGTGCAGGCTTCCTAATTTTGCAGATGCATTTTTCTTTTCAAGTTTGAGATCTAGCAGTTTGAAAGAAGAGTTCCTCTTCTTAAAATAGTCTTTATGAGTAAGGAAAGGCGAGCTACTGTTTGACTCATTAACAGGAGATGTTGACCTTCCCACCCCCTCTCTGGTAATTACAGTTGGAGTGTCACCTTGGAAGGTCTCCAATATATGTGCTTCAAGTTGATTTGAAGAGGAATAAGACCCACTTTAGAACATCCTGGCTTTGTTCTTTTGCATTGCTGAATATAAGAATCATATGGAATGCTTCAAAATCAGGTGCCAGCAAAGTGTTAGTGAGAGAAAAAGCTGCTCAGCTTGGTCTAAAACAGTTGAAGGGGAGGAAATTTCAGAGGGGTCTGCTGGTTCAGAAATGTTTGGTCTCTTATTTCATGAGTGGGAGAAATGTCCTTTTTGGAAGGACAGTCAGGAACACTCCTGCACAGTTGTAACTTTACTACTGAGAGAGAAAAAGACTTACACAGAAGGCTGGAAAGGAACTCTTTCTCCGAAAGTTTGGATGGCCTGTGTCCTGTGCCATTCCGGCCTGGGTTTGTCTCTGGTGCCCCAGGCCCTGTAATGTCAGTTTGTATCTCTTACCTGTGGCAAACTTGGCATGTGTGTCAGGAGCAGCCTGTGTATGTTTTACTGCCTGAGGTGTGGGGGTTTTGTTGGAGCCTGTTGGCCCCTCAGAACAACTCCATAATGAGGATTGTGACAGTATGTTAGATGTATTCTCATATTAAGGTAATTTAGTCTAAAGCTTCTTCCATGTAGCAATCTAGAAATGCTAAATATCCTTGGTTCTGTGAGCTACAAAATATAGTTGGAGATGTTCCTTGCAATAATTTGGGGTCTTGGCTACTAAGTAACCTTGGTAGTGTAAGTAAGATTACATGGTTTCAAAATCTCAAGTACCAACCTCAATGTGAGCCCCCCTAGTCCTGCAGTATTGAAAGTGCCCAGATACTTCATTTTAGCCCTGAATCCTTCTTGGAGTGTCAACTAAGATCTGTCATTAGAAATTACATTACCTTGTCTCTAGTGTTCTTTTCTGTTTGGTGTTGTGGCTATTTATAAGTGAGGGGTTTATTTATCTGGTGACTGTTTTTTCTCTTTAACAGAACAGTAGCTATCCATCAATGACTGATCCTTATCTGTCCAGTTATTATCCACCATCTATTGGGTTTCCTTATTCTCTCAGTGAAGCACCATGGTCTACAGGAGGAGATCCTCCTATCCCTTATCTCACCACCTATGGACAGCTCAGTAATGGGGATCATCATTTTATGCACGATGCCGTTTTTGGACAGCCTGGGGGTCTGGGAAATAATATCTATCAACACCGGTTTAACTTTTTCCCTGAAAATCCTGCCTTCTCAGCTTGGGGAACAAGTGGATCCCAAGGACAGCAGACACAAAGCTCAGCATATGGGAGCAGTTACAGCTACCCTCCCAGTTCTCTGGGGGGTACCATTGTGGATGGACAAACAGGATTTCATAATGATACATTAAATAAAGCTCCTGGAATGAACAGTATTGAACAGGGAATGGTTGGACTTAAGATTGGTGGAGATGTTACAACCTCTGCAGTGAAAACAGTAGGTTCTGTTGTTAACAGTGCCGGGATGACAGGCGCCCTCTCTGGGAATGGTGGATCTAATGTAAACTTGCCAGTATCTAAACCAACCTCGTGGGCTGCTATTGCCAGCAAGCCTGCAAAACCACAGCCTAAAATGAAAACAAAAACTGGACCTGTAATCGGAGGAGCGTTGCCTCCTCCCCCTATAAAGCATAATATGGACATAGGTACTTGGGACAATAAGGGTCCTGTGGCAAAAGTTCCTGCCCCCCAACAGATACCTTCTCCTCAGTCTGTTCCACAGCCACAGCAACCAATTGTTCAGCCTGTTCCAGCTCAGCCTCCTCCATTGACTCAGCCACAGTATCAGACCCCTCAGCAGCCACCCCAAAACCGCTGGGTAGCTCCTCGCAACAGAAATGCAGCCTTTGGCCAAAGTGGAGGAACTGGGAACGACACCAACTCAGCTGGCAGCACCCAGCCCAACCCCGTTCCGAGCGGTGAGTCCCATCCTGTCCTCGAAAAACTGAAAGCTGCTCACAGCTATAACCCTAAAGATTTCGAATGGAACCTTAAAAATGGACGTGTGTTCATAATAAAGAGCTATTCCGAGGATGATATTCATCGTTCCATTAAATATTCTATTTGGTGTAGTACGGAGCACGGCAACAAACGCCTGGACAGCGCTTTTCGCTCCATGAACAGCAAGGGCCCGGTGTACTTGCTGTTCAGTGTCAATGGCAGTGGACACTTCTGTGGAGTAGCAGAGATGAAATCACCTGTGGACTATGGCACCAGTGCAGGTGTCTGGTCTCAGGACAAGTGGAAGGGGAAATTTGATGTCAAGTGGATCTTTGTGAAGGATGTGCCCAACAACCAACTGAGACACATCAGGCTGGAGAACAATGACAACAAACCCGTTACAAACTCCCGTGATACACAGGAGGTGCCCTTAGAAAAAGCAAAACAAGTGCTTAAAATTATTGCTACTTACAAGCACACGACCTCCATCTTTGATGACTTTTCTCATTATGAAAAGCGCCAGGAAGAGGAGGAGGTGGTGCGGAAGGTAAACTTATTAAAAAATTTATTTTATACACAGATATGGGGAAAATGAAATGTGAAGGCTGCTATGGTGGAAAAATGTAAGTAGGAATTCAAAATGTTTTTAATACATCTCAACTTGATGTTTTCTTGTGTGTTTAGCAACACAAAGCTAATGCTTATTTCTCTGTGAAAGTTTCAAAGCAGAAAGCTAAGCGGTAATACGGGTAAAGGACTTTATGTCCAGTTTATTGGAGTTTGATTTATTTTTTTTATCTTAAAATGGTTAATAGAATATAGCTTCTGTTTCAGAATTGGGTTCTGCCAGTGATTGTCACTTAAGTTTTTTGCCTTAAATACGAGGTGTTTTAACACTGTTTGACTGCAACTGGGCTATCAAAATTGATACCTGTATTGGTATTTGAAATTTGTACATCACCTTTAAGAATAAGAAACCTGATTTTGTTTATTCAGTTTATCTCTCTGGAAAAGAAAGAGTTGCATAATATTGCTGGAATAGTGCTAGAAAGAGTGCATTTATGCTGCTGAAGTCACATGTATTATTTGGATAAATAAAGGTTTTCAGTTCCCAGGTTTAATCTGTCTACTAATTCTTGAAGTTTTGAGTGAAGCTGTAGTGAGAGAAGTCTGGGCAGTAACTGGGAGAGTGTAGTGAAACTTTCCATACGCTTTCATGGCTCTTCAGTCTATCACAAGGGATCTCTGTCCCTCTCCATCCCACGACCTCAGTTTCAAGAATGCCTTTCTCTAATTAGGCAGTCTAGAAGTAATGACCTGACAAAATAATAGGCGTCAGGATGTGTAGTTGCTACTGAAGTAACATTTAAATTTGTTTGGTGTTGATAGTGTTTCCTAGACCTTTTTTGTATAGCATTGCAAATACAGCATTTGTTTGACAGGCTGGTTTAGTTTAGAGTAGCTCACACTTGTTTTAAAATGGTTTTAAAGCAAAGACCTAATGCACGTTCCTGCAGCTTAAATTTGAAAATTGGCATTTTAAAGTTTTTATTGCCATTTTAAAATGTAGATAAAATTGCTTCAAAGTGTCTTCATAGATTGTATCTTTAAATTATGTGAGAAAAGGAGTTCAGTGTCTTTAAAACTTTGTGGCTGAACATTTCCTGGCCGTGATAGATGTGCATAGCTGACCTCAGCACAGCAGGGAAGGACAGCTTAATATTGCAAGATTTTCTTGTGTACTCCCTGTGGGGTTCCACAAGGTAGAACCTAAAGGGCTTTCCTTGAACACTTCATACCTTCAGTAGATACTTAGCAATTCAATATTTAGTGCAGCCTGTAACTAGGAGAGGTGTTCCCTTATGTAGGAGAGCGTCTTGATAAGGTGGGGCAGCGTGGGTTCCTCTGTCCAGTGTTTGTGGTGTAGCGGGGTGTGATTGGTTTGGGGGTTTAATTCTGTCTCCCTGTGCTCTGCTGACAAGGCTGGAGGGGAGAACTGTGGGTGTTTCAGAAGTGAGAGCACAGGGAAAGTGATAACAGGGCTACTCTTGCACAGATAACTCCCTGGCCTGAGCAAGATCCCAATGGTGGCACAAACACCAGAATTCCTGTGCTTTGTGGGATCCCAGAGGGCTGGTGTTTGACTATTGGGCTGATCTCATTTTGGGTTGACTTAATAGACACAACTAATTCCCACTATCTGCTCAAAAATATTCTTACCTAGGTCTGCTTTATTTATAACAGGATCAGTTTTTCAAAATAATGCTTTTTTCTTCCTCATTTAAAGCAGAGGCTCCGGCTTGTATTACACATTCACAAAATAAACTATGAAGTCTAAGTTAATATTTCTTAGATTCCTCTGAATAGCTTAGAAAATGGGACACCAAAGTACACTGAGGAATATAATAGTGCTAGAGAGCTAAAGCAGAGCAGCAATGAAGGAATAAAAATAAGATGCTGCTTGTTAGGTTGCACTCTATAAAACTTGTCTGGAAAGCCACTATTTTCTCCCCTTCATTGACAAAATGAATTTTAGAAGTCCAGCTGATTACTAGATGAGTGGTTTTTTTACAGACCTGTAGTTCTTTTATATATGCACCTAAAGTTCTTTTTGTTAAGAAGTTTGTGCTGTTGAAGTTCAAATTTTCCTGTTAACAAAGTTAATCTTCCTATGGCAGTAATTTTTGAAGAATCTTATTGCCAGTTAAAGTATCTTATGACCTAGTTGACATTTTCAGATAGTTATTTGTATATGTATGTGCCATATTAATTGGTTTTCAGATTGCTGGGTTTAACTTATTATATTCTTGTTTAACTGTAAAATTGTTGAAATTTTATGCTTCCATTTCACTGCTGTTGTGATTACAAAGTGGCACAATTCTTAAAAAGCTGTACATAGAGAGCTTAAATGATACAATTTCATTTATATGCAAATATTTAGTATGGACTAATAATGTAATCTGTGCAGGGCAAGCCACTGGCATTTCAGCTCTTTAGATGGTTCCAGTTTGCTGCTAACCAGCATTTCCATGGCTTCAGTGTGCAGAGCCAGCTCCAGCTTGTGCTGCCGAGTTGAACTGATGTAGGAGCCTCAGTGTCAGTGCCAAATCATCCGGTGGGGCTTTGGCAGATATAATGCTGGATGAAATTCTTTCAAGTGCCAAAGATTCATCTCTTTGCAGTGTTGCTGAAAGAAAAATATCCGTCCAGAACTGAGAGAGGATTTGGTCATGCTGGGATATCAGTCCAGCTTTTGAATTGCCACATGGAAATACTTAAACCCAGTCTGGTGACCCAGAACCTGGGAGGGGAATAATAGAAGGGTATTGGGGTCTGGAATGGAATAGCAAAACAGCGAGTGGCATGAATTCTCACCTGACCCTCACAGCCTTTTTCAGTCAGTTCCAGAGCTGCTGCAGTGCTCACAAAGAGCAACTTCTGTCATCACAGCTCGTGCTCTGAAAACCGTAAAGAAGTTGTGACGTGTGAGGGCACTTCTTTTAAAAAAGAAAATAGAGTATAATGTGGCATTAGTTATTAATATTCCCTAAAAGAATGCCATCACAACCTTAACAAAGTTGTCTTCCAAAGCTTAAAAGCTTGTAAAGACAAACTTGTTGCAGATCTTGGTACTATACAGGTGACAGATGAGCTGTCAGCAGCTCGTGCTCCCAGGCTGCACCAAAGCAGATGGTTCAGGTCCTGTACTGGGCTGCTGTGCTGTCACCTCTGATCCAGGCAGGGCACTCAGCTCTACACCTTGGTGTTGTGTTGGCAGAGCTGCACAGTCTCAGAAAGCTCCTGAATCACCAGGATTGCCAGGTGTGCTGTAGGTGATTAAATGCTAAAAAGCATTGCCTGGTGCATGTTGGCACCTGGAAATATTAATTTCCCCTAGCACTGTGTGATTCCTCCCAGTGATGAGCTTTCTGAACACTATCACTGACCTTAAAAGAATGGAATACTGTCCTTCCTCCAAAACTCTAGTTAAAAAACATATTTTTAGATTAATACCATGTTCTTGAGATAAAACATATTTTTGTGTCTGAAGATGAATGCTTTGATCCCACTGACTTTAACCAAGTTTAGTAGGAAAGTTGAAGCTACTTTAGCCTGAGGTGAAGAGAAAAGAAGTTTGACAGGGATGAGTGTCTCCAAGATGGAAATCTCTGCAAGTTCTGTGGAAACCTACTTTCCCTGTGTCTGAAGACCATAAAGATTAGTGTCCTGAAGGAGAAGTGGTCAGCTGGAGCTCTTCCATGTGATATCAAGAGTATTCCACTGGAGAAGAGAAAATGAAGGCTCCGGATCTTCAGAACCAAAATGAGTGCAGCTTTGTTAGCTGCTTACAAAACTGTTTGTTCTTGCTTGCAGTAGTGCTAAGTAGCAGTAAGGAAGAGAATTTGAGAGTTAGAGCTTCTAAAAAGCAGCCATGCTCAAGAGCACGAAGAATTGTTGCATCAGTTTATGTGGTTTCAGACATTTGTAAAGAGGAAGACTCAGATTAGCCCCCAAGAGAGAAAGCAAAAAGCAAGGTAGGAGGAACTGCTTGGGAACTTGCTCAGTAAAGAGCACTTTTTTACTGAATTACAGTCTGAGCTGAGTTTCTGAATGCCATGAGCACTTCAGGTAGAGGTCTCAGGTGCTAGCCTCCCTCTTTTTGTGTGGGGCTACTCCATGAGAATGGAGAGCTTCCGTTGCTAAAGAAAGTGGAATTAGGGAGGTCAGTGGACGACTCCACAGAAAACTAAAAATAAGTTACATGAGGTGGCGATGGGAAATAATTGGGCTTATAAACGTGGTAGGGCTGTAAAGGGGATGTGCCACCTTGGAAATGGAAGTAGGAAATAGGAGGAAACAATTACTTTTTTTGAAAATGGAGTTGGTATGACTCAGTTCTAGATACTTTGTAACCAGCTTTTGTTTGAAAGGTCAGGCAGACATAAGCTCTTTTTATTAAGAACAACCTGTAATGTTCTGACACTCTGCCATCAAGAAATGGCTTTTGTTGATAATTCATCATAGTTGAGCATTAAAAGACAGGAGGAATATAGGTTGTTATAATAAATTCTACCACTTTACACAGCTTGTTTTGTTGATTTGGTAAAACAACTTGGCTATCTCTTACTTCTGTCTTAAATTATAGATTAATAATTCATGCTGGACTTTGTTGACTTAATTTTATTATGAAATTTGAAATACTAATATTTTGCCTGGAGATAGTAATCAGTATATTCAGTTTTTAAAAATCTCTTCAGATTTTTATGCTGTGCCCAGCTGAAGCAGCAAATGCAGTCTCTTATGTTTACAATGGTTGATATATTTGCAAGTAAGCTTTACATCACAGTCACAATTCTGAGATGAACTTTATACAGAATGAGTCCACATAACAAAATCTGTAGGCGTTAGTTCAGGAGTTGGCTATTGGTAGTGCTCGGGTTTGTTCACAGTTTCCTTTGGAATAGGATTTCCTGCTGTATTGATGCATTTAAGTGCAGAGTCAAGTCTTTCCTGCACTATAAGCAGCAAAAATGGGAAGGCTGAGCCCTTTCTGTTGAGTGTGCAGTGGTGCCTTAGCTGGGGGATGCACAGGACTGAGACACAGCAGCCTGGTTCTGTCCTGCTGTCACTGCATGTCCTGTGCATCTGGGGCTCCTGAAACCCTGAGTGAAGAAGTGCCCTGCTGTGCTGGGCACTGCTCAGGTGTTTGTGGGAGCCCTGTGCTGCTGGGAGAGCACAGGGTCACTGATGGGGAGCTCACCTGCAGGTTGGATCCCTTAGGTGACCTTTATCTGGCCTCAGGATTTGTGATTAGCAGAAACTTTGGAAAAAGGCTCAAAGATCCTCCCAGCTGCTGTGCTGGAGCGCTTTGGGACATGCTTGGGTTGTTCAGTCCAGCTGTGCTGGGTTTTATCAGACTATGTAGAAGCACAAAACTTTTCTTTTATCTAATACTGTTTTTATCTTCTACCCCCAAGTATTTCCCAGTGCTTCCCAGAGTAGTTGAACCAATGGGAAGAATTAGGGATGGAATTTCTCAACAGCTCAAATCTCTGCTTTTACTGGATGTGACTAAACTCCGAAGTCATTTGAGTGCTTCAAAATTAGACCAGTTCTGTGGAGTTCACTAATCTGCCATCTGCTTTCTGCTCGTGTATTGGTTGTGCTACTACTGCAGTAGCTAAAATAATCCAGAAAGTAGAATATTGCAGATCCTGTTTGTCCTTAGGAGTGTTGATATTTCCTACCTTTCTCTCTCTGTGACCTTGGTTTGAAGTGACTGCAGGTATTCATCCAGATGTTCCACTTGAGGCTGCACTTAAAAACATTGTTATCAAGTCCTTGGGTTTGTTGGGTATGAACAATGTATTTTAAAAAATGTAGCAGCATTGGTTTAAGTGTATAGTTATCTGGGATCACATTAGTGTTACTGTTAAGCTACTAAAAACTCTTTGCTTGTTCCTTTGACTAAAATCTTAACTTTTTTCTCTTTGCAGGAACGTCAGAATCGAAACAAACAATAAGAATAAACATATACAGTTTGATATATATACTAGAACTGATATTAAATTCGACTATGAGAAACAAAATCAAGTATAACTGGTGCTGTATCCTGGCATCAGGACAAACTAAAGCTTTCAGCTCCAATATATCTTCTCGTGCAGGGGAAATTAAGTTGTTGCATCTTTAAGTACATTGTAGTTTATTTTTGCCCAAGTGGATCTGCATTAATTTGTATCTTTTTTCTATGTAAAATTCTGTAGAGATCATTAATAAAGGTGTCTGTTTTTATTTTTTTAAGTTGGTAAACAGTTATATTAACCTAATGTGGACCTATACATGAGCATACTAAGGTGTCAGTGCTTCCCAAAGACTTTATTTTGGCACGAATTATGTTCCTAGCCAGATATAGAGATTATGGAGAATACATGACAAATCTTCCTTTATCCTCCTCCCAATCCCTTTTTCTTCATGGCAGAAGTAAGAAACCATGCATTGATTTTGTCATTAAAAAAAAACAACAAAACCAACCTCCTAAGATACTGCACTTCAGAATTTTAAAATGAAAAAAATCCCTAAATTTCTGATCACTTTGTGCAGCTGCTCTGCCTCTTTATTTATCTGTACAATTACTCTTTTAAAACTGCTGATGCGCCACGTTGGTTTTTTCTGTCTAGTAGAAAATCAAATTGTCAGTGGAATTGTTTCTCTGGAAAATATTTCCCTTTCACATTCTGTTAACCAGTGCTTCAGTGTGCATCTGTTATTCCATATCCTGCCGAGGGTGAGCGAGACGCTTTCTCTCAGCCATAATTCTGCTTTACGGTTTTTGTAGCTTAATTAAATAATAATGTGATGCTATCGACATTGCAGGGGTTTTAAACAACGTGTTGAAACCTGTTTCAGCTTTCAGGTGTTATTAGTTAATTGCAGATCATTTTTAATCCTTCCCTTCATTACTCTCTCCCAACCCCCCCAAATCCTAATGCCATTTAAAGTTTTTATACCAATAATGCTGAGCTTTAACGTAGGAACTAATAGTACGGATAATATGATGGATTATGCCTCAGATGTTTAAAATTGACAGTGTGTATGTCTAATTTTTTTTTTTCTGTTGGATGAGTAAAAAAACCTGTTTTAAGAAATTGAATTTGCTGTCATGTTTTTGTGGAGTGAGGGGACCGTCGGAGAACCTGTCACCAACTGGAGTTCCAGTTAAGCATGGAAATGGTGCTCATGTCCGCTGCTCTAGCACACTGAATCTGCACGTGTTTATTGTAGAGGATCTTTTACTATATTAGAAAGCAAGTATCTTCTGAATACTATTTACTCCAAAAGGACCTCCAATTTAAATAAAGTTTAATCTGTATCATTTAGACTTGTATTTAGAACGTATAACTCTGTCTCTGGACTGTTACTGCCTGTAAGGAGTAATGGACAGCATCAGATTAACTTTTTCCTCTAGGAGAATACAAGCCTTAATAAACAATACATATTTAGCAAGCTTGATGTCATTTTCATTTTTTCCATATGTTCAGTTGTCTTCCTCTGTTCCAATCACCCTTTATGCTGACCCCTCAATTAAATCTAACTTGAGAAGTGGTTTGATTGAGTAACTCAGATGTTTGCTCTCAGCACTCCTCAACGGTTTCGCAGGACTCTGCCGAGGACGTTTAAGCTGCTTTGACTGTTGCCATTCCTCAGAGGACCTGCATTCATGTGCAGTGGCTGTCACCTGTGCTTCCCTTTCTCCTTGTACGGTGGAGAGGCTGAGGAGAGGACTGGAAATTGGGCTGTACTCTTGAGGAGGCAGCAGCACAGCCTTGGGTCACCAGTGGAAGAAAAGAACTTCCTAAATCCAGTTTCTGACCAGTTTCTTTCCCAGCACTTAGCTGTGTTTCCCAGCTCTAACTAGCAATTTGCTTTGATACCTTTTTTTAACTGATTCATTGAAGCAATTTTGTGTTTTATATACATGTTGCCATCCAATAAAAGTGCCTGCTGTTAGTTTCAGTTGTTACATCAGAGCACTTCCACTGGTGATTCTAGGGCCAAAAAGAGCTGCTGCATCTGGACCCTCAAGAGAAAAGTTAGTTACACAACTTCAGTACTTTTTTTTTTCAGATCTAAACACTTTGCTGTGATATACTGATAGACTTGTGTAAATGTTTTCTAAAAAAAATAATCAGGAGCCTTCAGCTGAACCTGGTTTGACTTATTAAAGGGATGATGTATTTCAACTGTATGGCTTTGTGGGCAACAGAAAACAGCTTCAGTAAGAAGAGATTTGTTACTGACACTGCAGTGTTGCACAGCCCTATCAGAGAGGTGGGAGAAGATTTAACAGTGGGTAAAATAATCCTGTTCATCACAATCACGTTGGGTGCTCAGATAACTGCAGTGCTGTCTGCTGGTCCTGATTTTCAATCCTCTGCCACTGCAATTCCAAGGGATGACTCACTTTTTGTGTTTCACAGAGTTCACATTTCACTGTGAGGGGGAAGAAACATTCTTCCAGTGTCTCTTGAAGAATAACTTCATGTCACAAGTCTTGCTTATTCTTTATTTAGTCCAACTAATAGTTCTAAAGGAATGTTCCTGTGTGCTTTTGGAACTGGTGCTTAAACTCACTCCTTAAGTGAGTTGCTTTGCTTGATGTTTCTGGAGTTTGGGTGTGACAGTAATGCTGCTGCCTTTCACTTTAAGCCAAATGGAGCTGGCAGCACCAAATGCTGATTAAAAAGTTAAATTATTTCTCTGGTTCAATTACTGATTTGTGATGGCAGCACATCACACTGCTCTGAAGCTGTGAATATAACCTCATGAGAGAAAAAGCCTATTTGTTTGCAGGTAGTCACACCAATAGTAATACAGTACTGAATAATTAAATCTTTATGGACATGGTGTTT
>VZUA01101497.1:0-12561 GCA_013401035.1 Horornis vulcanius
AGTCTGCAGATACAGTTAACACCTTCCCAACAGTTAAGTGCTCTATACAAGGACCAGAATCAAACTATTTTAATATTTTTCAACCCAGAGTGGAACAAATAAATAATTCAAGATACTGCCTTGCAGTATGTAACAGCAAAAAAGAAAAAAAAAATTGTTGATAACAGGACTAGTTTTCAAATATCACAGGTTGTACTTAAAAAGAGAAACCAGAAGAATAAGGTAGTGTAGCCAACACCAAAAAATCTTTGGAGAAATCTTAAGTTTTAGCATGTTTGTACAACTCATTCAAAACTCATTTCTGAAAAATAAGAATCATCATTTCAGTTTTCTAAAATTTGATCTGTACCAGGATCTTGGGAAATCAATTTATTGTAAAAATTAACATTAACCGATAAAGTAAAGTAAGAAAGTACTACTTGAGATTCTTAGTTTATAGTCAGACATAACTGCATTCAGTAAATTATTTTTCCCAGAGAAATGCTAAGCACCATTAAAACAGAAAGCATTAAAAAAAATCAATAACTTTCAGTTTATAAGTTATATAAAATATAGAAGAATACTAAAGTTTTTAATTACCATTTTACAGAGGTTATTTCTTCTAAGGAATATAAGTTGAGAAGGTATAAGTACATATTTTATACATAATACATTCAAACAACTGGAATTAGAGATCATTTCATTGAATTCATTTTTTCAAACATAAACACTAAGAACCATTACATACTTCCAAGGAATAAGGAGTCAACAAGAAGAGTAAACTGAAAAACTTCAATCCCCTCTTCCACAAACTAAGGTTCAATACAGTTTAAAAGCAAACGCTTCCATTGTATCCAACTTAAAACAAACACTGCAACTCACAGTAATAACCACCCTTTATAGGCTATATCATCTTACCTGAAAGACAGCATGGGAACGGGAAGAGGAGGCATTCACATCTGTGGGATGCTGAGTTCTATTTTTATTTCCATAATCCAACATCTGAAGGATTTCCTCTGCTGATTTAGGCTTTAAGAGTAGAGCAAGAGACAAATACAGGTTTCTATTCTTTTCCATCAACTATAGGAATACAATGATTCTAAGATATATTTACACTAACGTTCACCTTCAAAAAAAAACCGAAACAACGAACTTCAAATTTTACCTACCTATAAGTAAGAGAAATTTCCTGTTTTGAAATTCAGGCACTTCAAACAAATATTCTTAGCTAAAAAGCAGTAAGGTATGAAGAGCAAGCACTTAAGTGCAGCAAATCAGAAAACATTTTTAGTAAAGAATTTAAACAAATCTGAAAGATTCTCCATGGTTAGAATCAGCCTCTTTTAAGAATGTCTGGACTTAAATTAGTATATTGTTATTTAATGCCTTAGTATAAGAAAAGTTTTTTTCCTCACAAGACTCAAGGTTTGGGAAAAAAGATGTTCACAGAGCTAGCCAAACTTAGAACATTGTTTCCTGTCACAGCAATATAACATACACAAGACAGCTGCAAGAAAATAGATCCACAGGAATTGATTTTCAGATTGGAATTTTAAGTTCTATCACTGACTTTACCAAAGAATCACTGTGCTGGCCTGGAAAAGTAGTTTAATATGGCACTTTTCAAACATGGTTATTTATAAACAAAAACAACCTTTAGACTTCACAGCAGTGTAGAGCACTCCAAGATGGTAATGAAGGCAACACCAAGATATTTTAAAAGAAAGAAATCTTCCAAAATCTGCTGAATAAGCATCAAGCCAATGGTGTCCTTTTGATAACAAGGACTGAATGCTTCAATATTTGCATTCTGTAAGACTAGCAGGTTTTTTCTACAAGGTGCTTTTAACTTATAATTAGATTTGCAAGTTATTGGTGCTTATGGCCAGAAAAAAAGTCCACTAGGAAATGACCAAATTCCATATAACTCTCAGAAGAATGGGAATGTTTCTCAAATATTTCAAGCACATTTAAGTTTCTATAGATACTTACATACCTGATGCAATGTCAGACCTTGAACTACCACCCCTTGCTGGCCATCTTCACGAACAGCCAGAGGTCCAGAGTTGACCAGCAGGTCACGTATCTGTTCATTGTAAACCTTTGAAAGGGAATTGAAAAGACTTTATTAAAATATCCTCCCACAGCTGACAGAATCAAATAAAACAGAAATCACCAGTCTTTTTAATACTTCTTTAAGACAAAGTAGTGAATTCATGTTATAATTTTTTTACATTTCTCCTATATTGAGCTTAAAATATTCAAATCACATGATTTCTTTTTAGATTTTAGAAGTGAGTAATTCTAGTAAATAATCTTCATTCTTTATTGAAAAAAAAATTCTTATTTTACATAAACCAGTTTTGTAACAAGGATGAATTCAAAGCATTAATTCAGCAATATTTCTTAGTTCAAACCTACCTCTGTTAAAATTCTTAAGTGTCTGCTTTGTTGGTCTGTGAAAGCATATGGCAGTGCTTTCCCCATCTCCTTCTACCCCTCTGAAATACCAACTAGAGTCCATTAAGACTTTAAGGGAGCCAAAAAGATAGCTAGCCATTTTACTAGCACCACTCAGCAGCAGTGCCAAAACATTTACTTGTAAAAACAGAACATCATTTTGTTGTACTTTCTCACAGTGCTTATAGGATATTACTGTGAAGTCCTAAAATATTACCCTTAAATTATATTTTCTTGTACACATCAACAGATGTTCAGAGGCACATAATTGACCAGCAAGACACAAATCATGAACATTTAGTAAGTATATTAGAAGCAGTTGTTGTTTTTGGGCAGCCTTCTGTAAAACATTAACAGGTGCCTAGGAACACCAAGTTTGCACAGCACAATACAGTTCCACTCCTATAAGGACACATTTTGTCAAGCCCCAGAAAGGACCAGAGGAAAGCAAAACCAGCTTGCCTTTATTTATAAATTATGACCTATTAAAAACAACATACCAAATGCAGGAACTCACCTCTAAATAAGAGACAGCAACATCACATGTTTTATCTTCTTTTATTTGATCCATGCGTTTATAAAGTGTCATCATAGTTAAATACATGACTCCAGGATCTTCAGGAGAACCTAACATAGTATGAGTCTTTCCAGCTCCTGTTGCACCATATGCAAGCACTGAATTTTCCCCCAAAAAACAACAAAGCAAAACCACATAATTTATTTGTAAGCTAATCAAGAACACAAAAGTCAAATGAACATTAACAGACCTCTGTCATTCTGTACAACTGTTTCATAAATGGATCAAGTTTCTTACTCAAGCTTTAACTTTCATATCTATGATTAAAGAGAGACATTTCAAACAACATTTTTGAATTTTCAGTTCAAATTTCATTCACTGATACATTACATGAAAATATTATTAACTTAATCTCATAACTCTAAACCATCAACTTATTGCTGACAGGCATTTAATTTCCTCACCACATTCCAACAGCCAATTAAAAAACACCAAGATCTTAAAGAGTTCATAAAGCAGGTTACCACACACTCAGTGACACAACTGCTTCTGCTTGAATAACTCTAGAGAACACCCATTCACACATATATTTCAGATAAAATTCCCAAGTTACTATAACCTTAACACAAACTTATTTTTAAAATAGAGCAGAGCTATTGTAACTTCTACATGCTAAAAAGTCAGCCTTTCATATCTGCGAATTAAATTGCAATGTTTTATTTCTATTTCAGACTTTTTTAATGCCTCTGCAGCCATTGAACGGTAGAAACTTTGAGAAATTCATGGAAGTTTTTAACTAAAGAAGAAAAATAGCAAAGTTACCTGTACAGTTATATCCATTTAGGAAGCCATCAATTAGATTTTTGGTAGTATGCTCAAAAACTTCCAACTGGGATGAACTGTCATCAAAAATGGCATCAAACATAAATTTAAGATCTTTCCTTTGTCTTTTGTTAATATCCCTACGGGTCGCTCTCTTCCTGTTAAAGAAGCTAACTTCTTCCTCCTTTGGATCAAAGACCAATACATGCTGGTCAATAACACGGACAACCCTGCTGAAGCTGCCGTGTTTTTCCTTTTCGGTCTCTGGACGGACCCGGACAACCACTTTCACATGACTACAGACATCTTCTTCCTTAGCAGGAGTCATCCCTTCTGTTCCTCAGCTTCACTTCCAACACTCTTTCAGACAGAATAGCTGAATATTTTCTGCAATTGACAAGATAGTTTTTATTTGCAATGTAATGCCTTTCATTCTTTCAAACAGTTCAGAATATTTGATCAGGCACCTATACTGGATCCACCCGTCACTTGTCAATGGACTGCCCCAACGGAAGCGAGACTTTGGGAAACACTGTAACCGGCCTCAAGAGATGACTTAATTCAGCACAGCTTTCAGAAAGCCAATTAGCACTTCCCCAGTAAATTCTTAAGTTTATTTCAGAATTTAAACTACTAAGTGACCTACAGGCTTTCCTTTATAATAGACCAAGGTTTCAGATGAGATCGCACATTTAGTCTGTAGACTAAAGCGAGTAGGTTTTTTGTTCTCCAGCAGAAAGAGGAGCTATGTTACTCTCCCTGGATTATTGATATAGTCACGTTGCACGTAGATTTAAAGAGTTAACCCAGGATTTACGTTAACGTGCCTTGCATGGGATACAGTAAGCGATACCAAAATGGAATATCCTTCAAATAGCCCATTTTTCTTGTTAACAGCGGGCTGTTCGTTCACCCTTAAAAGCGGACAGTAACCTACACGGTAAAGACTATCAGTGACGCTTTTCCAGGGCCAGCTCGCCCTCTCTCAGCCGAGCCGCCTCCCAGACCCGCTCGGCTCTCTGGGCCCCCTCCATACCGCGCCGCAGACAGCTCTTCCTCGGGGCACGCCTCCAGGCTCGGCCCTACGGCCAGAGAAGTCCCCGCCGTGCCCGCCGCAGAGACACCTGCCCCGGCACGCACCCACGGGGCCAGGCTGGGCCCCTCTCCGCTCTGGCCCCCGGCCCGAGCTCGCTCTCGCCGCCCGGACTCACCCGCGGGCCGCGGCCGCACGAACCGCCATGCACCGGCCGCCGAATTCAAACCGCGGCAGGCCGCCCTCCTCGCCTACTCATTGGCTGTTCCCCGTGACGTCAGCAGAGCGCCGGCGCCAGCGGTG
This sequence comes from Horornis vulcanius, assembly GCA_013401035.1. NCBI lineage: Eukaryota > Metazoa > Chordata > Aves > Passeriformes > Scotocercidae > Horornis > Horornis vulcanius. The sequence continues at coordinate 5,115 of VZUA01101497.1, forward strand.
AGTGCGTGGGGCGGGCGCGCTGCGCGGTGCGGGGCCGCGGGCGGTGGGGAGGCTGGCAGGGAGCGCGGGCACGGGGTACGCGGCACGCGGCATGCCCGGGACTGACGGGCTGACGGGCGGGCGGCCTCTGGCTCCGCGTGCTCGCCAGCCCGGTTCGGGCCGAGACAGCCACCAGCCTCTTCCTCCAGCGGGGCCTGGCGCGGACCGCTGAGGCTTCTCCGGTTGCCTCTGGTAAAGAGGGGTGGAATTTTTGCCCTCGCTGCCTTCTGCTGTAGTGCAAGTCTCGAGGCGGCAGCCTGCAATTTTTCCCGAGTGCCCTTTTAGACGGGCGCTATTATAAAATACACTTTCTGCTCACTTCTGAGCAAAAGGTCTCCAGTTGCGTAGTACGAGAGTGGTTGTAAGCAAAGTGTGTCCCTCGTGTTAACCTCGTGTCTTATGCTTGTAGCGGCGTAGGTCAGTGTGAGTAGGATGATGGTACGCACTGTTGATGGTTTTAACCCCAGCCAGCTGCTCCTCGCTCCCTCATTGCTGGGATTGGGGAAGAAAGGAGCAGGGTGAAAAGGTAGAAAACTTGGGGGCTGAGATAAATAATTTAATAGGTAAATCATAAGCTGTGCAGACAAGCGATGCAAAACAAGGAATAAGTTCACTACTTCCCATGGACAGGCACGAGTTCAGCTGTCTCCCAGGAGAGCAGGGCCTCTTCACAGGTAATGGTTACTTGGGAAGACAAATGCCATCAGTCCAAACATCCTCTTCTCCCCTCTTTGTATATGGAGCATGATGTCATTTCGTTTGGGATATCCCTTCGGTGCATTTGGGTCATCTGCCCCAACTGTGTCTCCTCCCTGCTGTATTCAGCAGAAATCCAAAACGCAGCCCCATATTAGCCACTGTGAAGAAAATTAACTGCACCTCAAACAAAACCAACACAGCATACCATGGTAATAGACATGTTTTCTGTAGACACACTATGGTTTGTTGCAAAACCTCATTATCTGTGTGTCTGTTCACAGTTAGAGTGATATGCACATTCAAATTTAAGGAGGGGGAATTACTGCCCAGCTGAAGCCTAAATTACCAGGAGAGTAACTTTCTCAGCCTATTCTTATGCAAACAAAATATTGGTAGCCTCTGGCAAGGTAAATTCAAGAAAAGAGTGTATTAAAATCTGATAGTGAAAAGAATCTGCTTATTGCCTGAAGATGATTGATTTGTAGATAATCTTGTAAGTTCTGAAAACATTTTGCTGACATATCTATAAAGCTGCCCAACTTGGAGTGCATATAACTTTGCCTATAGCATTTCTACTTTTTTTATTTAAACAAATACACTATTTCAAATATTTATTTGCAAGTAATTCCCAACATCTACTGCCCTTCTAGGTTGATCAACTCCATAATGTTATCTCAAAATCTGTGCCAAGTTTGCAAATGTTTGTTTCTGCGTAACTTGAAACTGAATTCAGTAAATGTGGCTGACTTGGCCAGAAGGATCCATTCTTCATCGAAAAGCCTTTCTGACTCTGAGTCAAAGAAACAAACTGTCCAGGAATGTGGAACTGAAGAGTTACCTCAAAATACAGAAAACAGTAATTTTGGAAGGTTGCACATACCAGTGATGCTGGAGGAGGTTGTTAATTGTTTATCCCCTCAGCCAGGTCAGGTGAGTTAAATGGTTAATTAACATTTGTGATCCATTAACTGTCCAGCAGAAAAATCTGTGGAGTGTGTGGATAACTTTTGTTTAGAGGAATAAAGTGATGCTCTTAAATAATCAGTTGTTCCTTTTAAGGGTTCTAAATAGTTTTGAAGTTCAAGTTAAAACTCTATATTCAAACTAATAAAATTCTGGTGTCTGTGTGCCTGAATCCTCAGGTAGGTGGTATTTATTAAAACTGTAATATTTGACTATTGTCTTGTTTTTATGCTTGTCTTTCTGAATTGCACTTGTGTATTCTTAAGGTTATGTTAATTACTCATAGTAGTGGGGTGTTCTTATGTGTGGTTATCTCATCAGTTTTTGAAGAGCCCTCTTCCTCCTGTATGAGAGGTAGTAAGTATGTAGGTTTTAAAAATTGTTTAGCCTCATTAGCATGGAGCTAATTCAAGCCTTCTTATTTGGGTATGGTACTGTAAGTAGTTTGCTTTTGGTATCTGGGGTAGGTCAGGTCTCTGCGCTGCTTTGTTGATATATCTGCATTGCATGTTGAGTCCAGGTATATGGTTACCCACATCCTTGAAAAAAATGATACACAGTGAAATGTTTTTTGTCTGGGTGGTCTTAAATAATTTACATTATTTAAAAACTTGAAAGTTTTTTTTTAAATAATGTAAATTCTTAAATAATGTTCGCATTTCAGATACTTTAATTTGTGATTTTAGTGCTTATGTTAGCTTCATAGAATCTTATTAATTTAGACTCATCAATGTGTACTTTTACTACAAAGACGGAAACAATAGTTAAAAAAGTAGAAAGTCAAAGTGTGTGTATGTTTTTATTTTTATTTAAAAACAACATGATCCAGCAGTGGCAAAGTGGCAAGTTTGAGGTGGATTCAGTGATCAAAAATTTGCGGTCAAATCTCGTGTTGCCTTGTGTATCATTTTAAGTCTTTGAAGAAGCAGTGAAAATGGAAAGAGTGTTGATACACATTAGCACACACATTGCTCTTGCATGTTCTACTGTTGAAGATGCCTAAATTAGAGAAATACTTAAGGAACTTTAGTTGAGATTTTTTTGTGATGTCAGAATTATGATGACATTTTCACATATTAAATGAACATATAAACTGTGATACACTATGTGAAATATTTTTTCCAGTTGTATAAGTTCTTACTTAGATAAGAAGGGTCTGATGATGTCAGTGTTCATTAAGCTCTCTTTGTTGATACAGAAAACCTTACATAGCAAGAGAACTTATAATCAAAACTCTTCAAGTCTATGAACTGTGGAGAGTAACTATTACTGCCCCTGAATATTTTTCTAATTTAAATATTTATGGATATAAAATAGCTTATTATTGGGGTGGGATTTTTTCAGGTCTGTGTATACATGGTTTTTCAGATTCCCAAGCTAGTAGTGAACCACTAATGACTGTTATAAGACAGCCGAAGTGTATTTATCTCAAACAGAAGCATTTATAATAGTGCTAACCTGTTCAGCATGACTGAAACTGGGAGCTGTTCAGCACTTCCATTTTTCTTTTTCTGTATGTGTTTGCAGCACTTTCTAAAGCCTTGAAAAATAAGTAGTGTGCAGAAGGATGCAATGTGTCAACTGAGTTTGCTAGTGTAAGTGAAATTTTGAACACAGGTTGAGACAGTTTCTCACTAATCTGAGTGGCGGAAATCAGTTTGTCTTAGCATGGATGTCAACTGGGAGCGTCATATAAATTTACATTTTTAAGATTATAGTCATGACAGGAAGTCTGTAAACATTTCATAGTAGTGCTCTGATACTGAATTTGGTTTTTCTGCTTTAAATTTACATTTTTAAGATTATGGTCATGACAGGAAGTCTGTAAACACTTTAGAGTAGTGCTCTGATCTTGAATTTGGTTTTTCTGCTTTATCGTCTCCTACACACATAAAGATTTCCTTTACTCGGCTTTAATAGAGTTATATTCTTTGTTATAAAATAGCTGATTTGGGCCTTTATTTCTTCTTGTGTCCTAAGACAAGGAGTTACCAATATAAAGAAAATCTAATTAAAAAGATGGTGTTCTCCCTGCAGTTATGGTCATTGAATGGGATTTTCATTTTACTTACAGGGGTTCTTACGAAAATAAATGTTACTTAAGAGTGAGTCACCACTGAGATAAAGATGTTAGTGGCCTCCCACTGAATATTCTTGTTGACTGTCTCCTTTGGAGAGTCTGTTTGTCAGGAGTTAGAGCAATAATACTTTCATTTATTTTTGAATTTTCTTTTATTGCCTGTAGTAGTCGTGTCTTTTAAGCAAAGACTTCAAATTAGCTTTTACCAAGCTACCTCACTTCTCAATGAAAAGTCTGTTGCAGTAGGTCCACACATAAGTAATTTTCTCTTTAAGTTTACTGTATTAATTATACTACATTTTAATCTTCTCAGTCCACCAGTGTTGTTTGCAAATGCCTGACCAATGTTTTTGCAGTTGTCTGAACAATTCTCTGTTCTCTTAAAGAACCAAATGTATTTTGAATCAATGTTTGGACATCCAGAAGCATGTTCCCCCCATTTTCAGCCTACATTTTCCTATTTTTTTTTTCTCTGCAATGGTCACTTTTCTTTTAACTAGAGATGTTGATCTTTTCCACATACTGTGGCTATAATGTTAAGTAAAAGAATTTCAATAGCAGTGAGTTCTAGTATGAATGCCAGAGGATGAAACTCTGAAATTTTAGCTGTTCTTATGAGAATATTAAAGGTTTTTGAGTTGCGAAGCTGTAGGAAATGATACTTCTCCAGCATCAACAAATACTTCTATATATAATATTTAAACTCCACCTAGAAGAAAAGCAAATGTTATGCCCTACTCAGATTATNCTCTTTATTGGTTAGATAAGAGAAACAACATCTGTGAGAGAATTATTATGAGAAACCTAGAAGTGTTTATGAAAGATAGAAGACTTGTTTACTTTTCACTGTCCTTGAGAGGAGTGCATTCTCTCATGGTAAAAATCAGTCACTAACAGGCTGAAAATTTCACAAACTCAGAAAATCAGACCCACAGACTATAGTGGAGATATTATAAGCTCTGCTGGTATTATTTGGTTTATGATAGTTCTAGAAGCTTTTTTTTGTATCTGTAAACTAAATGGTAGGTGGTCAAACTTGAGGTGAGAAATAATGAATGAGACCTTTCCATTTTCTCCAGTGGTTCATCAGAAGCCATTCATAGTAGATTATTTTTTGCCTCCTTATGTTAATTTGTGTTAAAAAAGAAAGAAGGCAGTTAATTTTCCCCAAAGAGATCTTGTCTGATGTCATCTTGAGCTAGCCAGGACTTACTGTGGATATTTCCCTTTTGATTCTCCATAACATTATTCAGATTGTTTTTGCCCCTTGGCATTCACTGAAAGACGTATCCTCTTTGTCTTGGAAATCATGTGTTATACGTAGCTTCTAGACAGAGACAAGTATTTCTTGAAAACATGCAGCTTTGCCATGAGCTTTCCTTTCGCTCTTTGAGGTACATACTTTTTTTGTTTTCAGGATTGTTACTATTTTCACGCATCCAAACATCAAATCATTCTTATTCGGAAGGTGTGTGGGCACGGACTTCTAATATAACAGGAAGGAAGTATGAGACATTGCTGACAGTCAGACATTGCTTTCTTGTGGGCAAAGTGCTGCTTGAACTCTGCCTTGAGTTATTCTGAAGACAGTAGCTTTTCACCTCCTGGAGATTCTGTTGCTACTGTTGGATGTTGATCTGGAGCATGGTTGTTTCCTTCCTTTTCTGCAGAGCTAGTTAGTCAAGTAATAAATGGCACTTGAAAGAAGCTGAGGTGGGCTGCTGGTGTGAGAAAGCAGAGTCAGTTCTGAAATTGTTGTCTTAGTTTCTGTGTATTCTTGCCCATACATCAGTATTCTCTTTCTGCCTGGTACTGAGTATGAATGCTTTAAGGCAAAAATAACCTTTCTCTGTACAGCACCCTGCAGAGGGGACTTCTGTTTTGTGACAAAGGTTTCCAAGTATTGTGGTATATAAATAGTTACATGTTTGTGGTAGTGACCAGGGTTCTTATCATAGTACCTCCAAAGCCATCTGCAAATCAGTTATAATGGAATGACCTGTTTATACTAGAGGTTCTCAAAATTGAAGTTTTCTGCAGGGTGTCCAAAATAAAGAGCAATTGAAAAGGGATCTGGAAAAATTAATTCTGTGTTCTCAAGTTGTATGTGTGTTTTGTAAAATGCAGCCAAAATACCGAGTTTGGAAAGGAATACTAGTTGCATCATGAGATAAATGATGAAATACTAGTTTTGGAAAAGCACTACACACACCTGGACATAGTAAAAGTTTTTATTGTTTTGGCCTGTTTTTCACTGGACTTGTAAAATGAGTAAGGTGACATAAAACAATTGATTTGTGTAATGTTCTTTATTGTAAAAACAACGATTTTTTTTGTGGGAAGCATGGAGAAAATATCTTTCCATATGCAAATTTTGTGGCTAATTCTTCTCTGCCAGCAGCACAGTGAGCTTTGTAGTAATTGTTGTAAAAAAGAAAGGAAGATACAGAAACCTGTGAGAACTGGACAAATCTCTCCAACAGCACCCACTGAATGTTCAGAAGGACCAAAAAAGATGACAGGAGATTTTGGGTACCCTATCCTTTTGCAGTGGGATGAGGAGAGGAATGTGGGAAAGCANAATGCATTCTCATCGGATAGCACTGTTTAAAATACTTGGCTAAAATCATACTTTAAGAGAGATGTTTTTAGTCAAGTTAGCATTTGAAGTTAGTGCATGAAAATGGAAAGCATTTTCAAAACAGTTTTGACTGATATGCAAAAGATAGTACTTCAGGTATTTATTATTATTTTGAATAATAATATTGTCTGGTTTTACAATGATAATGTATACATGCAGATTTGGAAAGCAGACCCCATTTGCTTATGTTCCTTGACCTACAGCCAATTGCTTTCTGCTCTGACGTGCAGTCAAAATGAAATGTAAAGTAGAAGGAGTATTATTTAACAGTGTAATGCCAACAAATATCATATGTGTTCTAAAGTATCTGCATCTCTGTGAGTTCCATCACAAGATGAGAGAGGAAAGAAGGGGACAGGGGAGAAAACAGGACAGGAGGTAATATTCATGAACAGCTTGCCAGTTGAGGAGGCAGAGAAAGTCATGCTCTTTAATTGTCTTCTTGTTTTGCTGACTTCTGTAGTGGGCCCTCCAAAAATACAGGGATCTTAAATTCCATGTTGACAGATGTCTTAAAACACATGTGATTTATTTGAGAGCAGTGCATAACTGTTCTCTATTTTGAAGCTGGTACTGCTGAGTGATTAGACTGTGATACCAGGAAATGAAAAATATCCGTGGATTTGGATCTGAATGATGTCGAGATATGAATGAGGCATGGTGAAGAAGTCTCTTCAGAGTTTATTTTTTTATCCTTTAAGAATTAGGTCTTTAGAGAGAAAATAACTGGAATACTTGGATGAGAGGAAGAATAAGTTGATGGCTACAGCTACACAGGAAAGAATCTTCAGGTTGTAGTTCTTGCGCATCTGCCCGACCACCTCATCTTTCCACCTGCATCATGGCTCTCTGAAGGCGTATCTAAGTGTTACTAGCAGCCACAAGTAGAAGACCTCTCACCAACTTTGTTCTGCATCTTTATTGCAGTAGAGGAAGGAAAGCCTGCAGCTGCAATATCCAGACACCAGCAAGGGAACAGGGTCTGCCTACTGAAAACGACTCTGCAGATGTGCAGATTTCATTTT
>VZUA01101526.1:2651-13051 GCA_013401035.1 Horornis vulcanius
GGTCATCAATAAGGCAGAACCAGTATTAGTATTAGAATGTTTTGACCTCTGAAGGTTTTATTCATAAAAGAACTGACACGAATTTCAGATAAAGTCCAGCTGTTCCTGACTGAAATTACAACTGAAATTTTTTAAAAAGCTGGTCACCTCCAGTTATACAGAAGCAGAGCATTTGGAGAAGTATTTCTATCATTTTTATAATTTACAGAAGAGGGGGAAAGCAGCTGGATGCAAATAAATCACATTTCCATAAACTGAACTGAAATGCTGCTCCTTAATGACCTCCCTCCATGCAGGTGCCAACTGCTGCCTGCACAAGGAATCTCTTGCACACGTGAATTCAGTGGCTTGGAGCACATCTGCTGCCTCATCTCACCATGGAGCTACTGATCCTGGGGAAGGGCTCTGTCCTGCAGCCCCAGAGAGAACCCAGATCTCACTTTTTCAAGATTTCTTGAGTGCCTTCAGCCTCAGGATCATTTTGCAGTTTATATTTGAATTAAGTGGTACCAGGAACCAGCAGCACACAAAGATGCCTGTGTTATCAGTGAGTTAGCTATTAAAGGCTCCTCATTTCCATGCACCAGAATTAATCGTGGTTTGTTTAACTTGGCATGTCTTCCAGTATAGTCCATCAGAGCTTCCTTTCAAAAGCACACTGTTAATACATTATTAAATGGGGTTTTGAATATGCTTCCCTGACATATGCACTGTCTGAGATCTGAGAATGTATTTTCCTCTTTATTCAGGTGACAAAGGAGCCAAAGGCTTACCGGGGATTTCAGGAAAAAAAGGAAAAGCAGGTATGCTACGCATCCTTCTGTGCAGAATGGTCAAGTCTGCTGGATCTTTGATTTCAGGGTTGGTTTGTACGGAATTCCATGAAATTTTGAGGCCCAAGAGAAAATGTGAGAATAGATGAAATGTAAGGAAGAGACTGAAAATGTTTTGTTGAGCTAAATAAAGGATAGTGTAGGGACATGACTGATTCTATTACTACACCAACATACACAAAATATGAAGTCACCCAAATTCATGGATAATGTTTGGTATCATAAAACCTAGCACACAAGCCAGCAGTATGCATTTAAACTGGATACTAGAAGAAAGTTTCTTAATATCAAAGGAATTAAGCCCTTTAACAGTCTCCTAATAGGAGCATGGGACAAAAAAGTGATTTTAGATAGAACATAATCTGTTGTCAAATTAATGCAATGCATTTGCTTACAGGAGGATAATTTGACTCTGATGACCAAGAAAGTTCTCAGTCCTAATAACCTTGAATGATTACCCACATTGCACTTATACTTCTGTTTATTGTTAAGAGATTTCATATAAAATGGCCATTTGGTTCTTAATGGGAAACCACCAGCAACTTATTTTCTTTCTGAGAAAAACAGAAGAACAAACAAAACCTCTACCAAGCCAGATTCCAGTTTAAAAAACAAAACAAAACGAAACAAAAAAGGATTAACTGAGACTCCAGTGCTTGAAAGCTATTGATTATTAGGGTTGGTATTAACTTACTTAAGCCAGTTCACTAGGGAGTGTACAGAGTGTACAGAGCCAAAACATTAAACACTCTGATCAAGAGAAATATAGCCAGTGAGGTAAGGTGAGACTGGCTCTCCGTAAGTGGAGCCCAGGTCTTCAGAAGCTTTGGAAGCGGGCTACAGGTGACTATCCATGCACACACACACACAAAGGCTTCTAAATGGGTAAATCTTCTACCTTTTGTATTGCATCAGGCACGGTCTGTGACTGTGGAAGATACCGCAGATTTGTTGGACAACTGAATATCAATGTTGCTCGTCTTAACACATCAATCAAGTTTGTGAAGAATGGTAAGGACCCTTATGTATTTGATGGGATTTATTTGACTCCAAAAACAGATGTCATTGCTATTCTTCTACCATTGTTGCTTTACGGAAGTGTCCACAGATGACTCAGAGAGAGGGTCCCCTGTTTCAGGCACTCTGAAAACCTAAAAGGAGCGACAGTCTTGCATCTGTAAGGATAAAAGGACCAGATGACAAAAAGCAAAAACAATACAGAAGTTATCAACAGTACAAGGGAATGCATCATAAGAGGCACAGGGAATGAATTGCTAACCACCTCTGCACTGTCATTCTGTTCAGGTTTAGTGGCCAGTCAGGCAATATAAGGCAGAAGCTTGTGCCAGTCTGCTCCAGAGAAGCAGGAAGAGCAATAAGAACCTCTTGATCTTTCTTTTGCCCAGGAAGGCTGCAGACACAGTATTCCTAATGCTCCCCTCAGTGCATGCACCATTTTCCTGTACCAAGGGACCAACACTCAAGGATATGGATTGTGAGAAGCCACATTTGCAGGCAGTGGTGTCAGGTAGAGAGTGCAAACTGCCCCACTGAAAGGAAGGGAATTTCCTGGCTTAAAAGTGATTTTGAGACAGCTCTACCACTGCTTTCAGGACTAGAGCTGTATAGGTAAATCAAATTTAAGACGGTTCTTTGTCACTGTGGGCATCCAGCACAGAACAATACCCATCTATATTAAAAATACTAGAAAACTGAATGATGTATTATCAAAGAGTGTCCCTTTACTAAATTCCAAGCTGTGCCTGGGGTAACTCCTGAATTGTTTGGGAGAGTGTTAATTTTCCCAGGCCAAACTCTGCTCAGGACCATTCCAGCAATTCCAGCAGAGACAATCAACTTCCAGCAACCAGGCATGCTCCTTGGCACTGCTTAATTCACTAGGCTATACACCACTGGTTGAGAGGTCTGCCTTTTAAAGCTGCTGAGCAACCACAATTTTCTTCCTAGTCAATGCCACATTGCTACAGCTGCTCTGAGTATCAGGCCATATCTAAAATGTCTTATCTTAGCAGTCACATTCATTTTCCTCTACATGGAAAGGGCCTGAAGAGCTGTCTATACCCCTGTGTTTCTACTCCTGGGCACTCTTTCACAATCTATATTCAAGAATATACAAAGCAATAGGATGATCCAGAATTAGACATTGCCATTTGACTATATCATACCTTAAGTGTATTACTATTAGAAATTCAGGAAATAAAACTGGTGTCACAGGAGACATGCCAATCAGGACTGAAAAGTTCTTGTCCTAATGTGTGCTAAGTGCTTGACAGTCCCATTAGTCACATCAATCTCTGATCATGTCCTCATCATTCATCATAAATACAGTGGTGGGAATACTTTTCCTCCTTCCCTTTTATTAATTCTAATGTAAAAATCATCTCATTGTCATATTGGAATAAAATACCTTCAGCATCTGTTGACATGCCATTAAGCAATTTTTCTTCTTCCAAGTTATAGCAGGTATCAGGGAAACAGATGAGAAATTCTATTACATTGTGAAAGAAGAGAAGAATTACAGAGAAGCCTTGATGCACTGCAGGGACAGAGGAGGATCACTGGCCATGCCTAAAGATGAGGCAACCAATGCCCTGATTGCTGACTACATCTCCAACAGCGGCCTGTTCCGAGCCTTCATTGGGCTGAATGACATGGAAAGAGAAGGACAGTTTGTGTATGCAGACAACAGCCCACTGCAGAACTACAGCAACTGGAAGCAAGGGGAGCCTCATGACCCAGCTGGTCATGAGGATTGTGTGGAAATGCTCAGCACAGGAGAATGGAATGACTCTGAGTGCCAAGTCACCATCTACTTTGTCTGTGAATTCCTCAAGAAGAGGAAATAAAAGTGCCAGAGGATGTGCCTGGCACTTGCTGTATATACAATAACCCATTCTCATTCATTTACTGTAAGGAGAGAAAATCAGGGACAAGAAACCAGGGACAGGGCTCAATCCAGCCTTCACATCACTGTGCTAAGCAAGAGTAACTACTAAACAGTGACTACTGTTAGGCATCAGTGACCATAAAGTCAGCACAGGTCTGCTGGGGACATCCAGCCAGTTGTGAATTTTTATTTCATTTCTACATGCATTTTAGGGTTGGCATTTCTATGTGTAATTTAGGGGTAAATTCATAGCATGCAGAAGTGAATATAATTTCACCAGTTCCTGAAATAGTAAGATCATTGGTATATGAAGTACTGATGTGATTTGCAAAGTCTACAGATGGAAAGAGCGTGACCTTCATTAATCTCTGACTTGCACAGGGATTTCCTTCCCAGTAATTTCCCTAATGACTTCAGAGCTCAGAGAAAAGATTTTAAGTATCTCTTGAAAAAATCCTCATTTTGTTAGAACCATAATTTGAGGTAGAAAGTATCTCTGGAGGTCATTTGGTTAAATCTTGCATGCAAAGTAGGACCAACCAACTTCAAACTTCAAAGTTGTTATATTCTCCTTAATTTGGCTGTGCAATTGTATTGCCTGATAGGCATTTATCTGGTCCTCTGTAAAGCCTTTGACATGGCCCCCTACAATAACATTATCTTTAATTTGGAGAGATGGAGTCAATGGGTGTACTGTCAGGTGAATAAAGAATTGGTTAGATGGTTACATCCAGAGGGTGTTGGTCAAGAGCTCCAAGACTTGATGGACATCAGTGACAAGGGATGTCCCTCAGGGATCTGTAGTGAGACCAGTGCTATTTAATATCTTCATTGATGACATAGGCAAAGGCATGAAGCTCACCCTCAGCACATTTGCAGATGGCACCAAGATGAGTGGTGCAGTTGACACACCTGAAGGGTGGGATGTCATCCAGAGGGATCAGGTTTGAGAAGTCACCCATGGGAACCTTAAAAGATTTAACAAGACCAAGTGCAAGGTGCTGCACCTGGGTCAGGGCAACCCCTGGTACCAAGCAGGCTGGGGGATGAACAGATGGAGAGCAGCCCTGCCCAGGAGGGCTTGGGGGTGCTGGTGGATGGGAGGCTGCACATGAGCTGGCAATGTGCACTCACAGACCAGAAAGCCAGACGTGTCCTGGGCTGCATCGAAAGCCCTGTGAGTCTGCCCCTCTACTTTGCTCTGGTGAGGCCCCACCTGCAGTGCTGTGTCAGCTCTGGGGCCCCCAGCACAGAAAGGCCATGGACCTGTTGGAGTAAGTCTAGAGGAGGCCACCAAGATGATTAGCAGGATGGAGCACCTCTCCCGTGAGGAAAGGCTGAGAGATTTGCTTTTGTTCAACCTGGAAAAAAAAAAAAATACTTTGTGGTGACCTAATTGCAGCCTTCCAGTACCTGAAGGGAGCATACAAGGAAAATGGAGAGACTTTTTGCAAGGACATGTAGTGACAGAACAAGGAGGAATGAGTTTAAACTGAAGGAGAGTAGATTTAAATTAGATATGAGAAAGTTCTCTACTGTGAGGGTGGTGAACCCAGAGAAGTTGTGGATGTCCCATCCCTGGAAGTGTTCAAGGCCAGGTTGGATGGTGCACTGAGCAACCTGGTCTAGTGGAAAGAGGTGCTGCTCACAGTATGAAGGTTTGAACCAGATAATCTTTCAGGTTCCTTCCAATCCAAACCGTTCTATGATTCTACGCAGAAAAGATCTCGCTTATTTCTGTTTTCAACACTATCATCCATCAGGCCTGAAATGTGAGGAGATAATAGTACATAGGCACAGCTTGCAGGCAACCTAAAAACATATGGAGCAGTTCTAGTGTCTGAAGTCCCCAAAATCTGTGATAAACATGCTGAAGTCTAGCACAAAGAGAACAGTGTAAAGGAAGCAATACTGATCCTGTAGGCTGTAAACAGGCACGTGTAATATAAGCTATACCATGTGCATTGCTGGTTTAACAACTGGTGATTCTAAGAACATATTCATTCCCTCACTCAGAAGCCAGTGACATTTGATGTCTAATGCTAAAATCACCCATGCCTTTGTAACGCAGGAAGAAGCTATAGAACAGGTTTTATCCCCCAAGAACCCAGACTCAGGTGTGGTTGAACAACTTAGTCATGCAGTTCAGAGGGACTCACTAAAAATGATGAGCACTGAACATGAAGGCTCTGCTGTCACTGCCTGGATACTTAGATCTCCATGTCAGAATGCCCACAAAGAATCACATATTCATACCTTTGAGAATACTGACAGAGCCTTTTACTTGATACACAGCAAGTGCTAAGTCATTGTTTGCCTTTCATCACAGCAGGAGATGCCAAGAGAAAACTCAGGGCCCTTGCAATGCAAATCTTAAGGTTTTCTTTCCCACTTAACACTAAAAATTAAGGAAGGATATCTGGAAGCTGAGGAGAATGCTAGACACTTGGCACCACACAGCAACATTCCCTGCAGGTCCCTGAGCACCAGATGCACATAGTCCTCCTCTGGGTATACAAAGAGCTGGATATGCCATCAGCTAGTAATGCAGAGGGTCAGCTCTGAGTCTCCCTTCTACTGCTGAGTACAACACTGCAAAGGCAACCAAACAATCATACATCCTCAACCTCACCCTAAATAGGAAAATTCTCCAAACCATTTGCCTGATTGTTTGACTCCAAGTTCACCTCTGAGCATTGACCAACATAGGAGCATCCCAGGTGACTCTGTGACTCAGAACCACTCTTGTAATCTGGTTTCTCTTATACTTGTTCCTCCAGAAAACCTTCTGTTGCTACCAGCAGTAAATTATCTGTGTTGCTACACACCCTCCAGGAAACTATTCAGACCTGTGAATAAAGGGGTGGGACCACATTTCTTTTCATTGCTCCCCTTCTATGCTATGAGAGAATTTGGGCAAACAGGTTCACTTTGCATGACATAACAGCCTGAATTGTTCCCTCTCTGGGAATTGATATTCCTCAAAACTAGACAGAACTACACTTTCTAGGATCTATTGTAATAAACTTATTAAGCTAAACACTTTGGTTTTGTAAGCATTAATGGGTAATGATAAAGAATTAATAACTAATTCAAGAAAAAGCTTCTTGAGGAAAACTAATGCCTTTTAGAAGTTCAAGCCCATTGCTGGCCTCATTCACAGCAGGTCAGTTCCTACCAGTCATGCAGAAGTGGCATAGTAATATCCCTGTGGGTAGGCACAATCACTTCTCCACACTTCATCAATTTACTTCTGCCACCAAAAATATGCTTACCAAACTGGAGGTTCCATATTCTGAAACCCTCTGGCCATACTGAGACCAATGGCTGACAAAATTTAGAGGGGTCCTTAATGCTACATCCATCACAGATAAGCCATTTTCCTGTTCTTTAGGAGGAAACTCAAGAGCTGGGAGAAGGTAGAAGTGGAGCAATACTTTGCTGCAGGGTCAGGCTCAGCCTTGGATTAGACCAGCTACTCTCCAAGACTTTCAAAATCAGGAAATGCATGTCTAAATTGAAACCTTAGGGGTTTTTTAGGTGACTATGAGTAATCCTGGACCATGCTCCATGAACAGGAAGGATTGACTATTGCAGCCTCTGGCTGCATGGCAGAGTGAGGAAGTGAGTGAGGAACTTCTGCTGGATTTCTACAATGGAAAGGCTGGGACTGCCCAGTTCTTCCATCCTCATCCTCTGCTACCACACCAGCTTCATCCTTTCTTACACAGAAAAAAATAAAGAAACCCAACCCTTTTACCCACTATGTATTATTGGAACATTGAGCAGAGCTATGCCAGCTGAAACAAGCAGACTTGGGATGGCAGTTCCTTAGCTAACTAGAGAAGAGGGACAGCAGAGGATCACAGCAGATGTCCAGTGTTCAAGCCAGCCAGGCATAAGTGTGAGCAGGTGCTTGCGCAGCCCATTCCTGCAGCACTAGACCCAGTTAATAAACTCTGCCAAGAAGTTCAACTCATAGGCCAGGCCAAATAAAAAAGCTATACCATAGAGGAAAGCTGGCAGGTAGGTGCCTGCCCCATGCTTTGTGGACACAGACTTGAGCCTCAAATAACTGAAATATTATAGCCTTGTTTTGTAGGAAGAAAATATGCTTGCTATAATTAAGAATTTGGGCTACATCAAAGGTTTCCACTGCTAGCCAATGGAAATTCACTGTGGTGGGTAAAGTATCTTAGGTTTATACATTAGGTGGATGGAGCCAAGAACATAGGAAATGGTGTCTGACTACTCACAATTTATGGTCTGTTAATGTGTGACACCTAAACCATTTACCCAATCCCAGTATAACTTTTTAATATGTTTTTATTTCCATTATTCCCAGGCTGAATGATCTTCTTTCAATTTATGCTTGCTGTTTCTTTCCACCACTTACCACTGTGAAGAGCCTGGCTTTGTCTTCTTGAAGACACCCTCATAGGTGCTGGCAGGCTGCTCTCAGGTTTACCTGAAGCCATCTCTTCTTCAAGCTGAATAAATCCAGTTCCTTTAGCTCCTCCTCACGTGGCTCTGACTCTGACTGTTCTGGGGAGTCTCAGCTAAAGCTGGCTCCAATTTCTCCTTTCCTAGTGGGACTCAAAAGGACACAGTGCCTAGATATGATCTGACAGGTGCTGAGCAGGAGCATAATCCCTTCCCACAAGCTCCTGGCTGTGCTCTCTCCAGCACAGTCAGGATGCCATTACCTTCTTTGCTGCCAGGGCACACTTCTGATGCACAGGCCGTGTGCTGCCTGCCAGGTCTCTCCAGAGCCCTTGCAGTAAAGCCAGTCACCCCCAGCATGTACTGATGCAAGGGCTCAGCATTCCCAGGTGACAGGAACTTTGCATTTGTTCTTGCTGAATTTCACAAGGTTCCTCTTGGCCCATTCCTTCAGCCTGCCTAGGTTCTTCTGTATGGTAGCACTGTCCACAGCATATTCACTGTTCTCTCCAACTTGGTATCATCTGCAAACCTGAGGAAAGGGGATTTTATCATCTCCTTGGAGCACCTGCTAAAGATGTTAAACAGGACTGTTCCAGTCTCTAGATCCCTGTGGAATTCTACTAGGTAAACAGGAAAACGTTGTCTGCGTAGAGAACAACTCATTTAACCATTCTCCTCTGAGCCAAATCAATGAATTTTTAGCCATACAGACCATAACATCCATCCCAGCTGGGATACAAGAATGTTGTTGGAGACAATGTCAAAACCATGCTAAATGTGAGGTATAGGATAGACACTTCTCTCCTCTCATCCACAAATCCAGTCATAGAATCATAAGTACAATCAGACAGTCAGACATGATTTACATTTGGTAGATCCATGCTGATTGTTTCTGATCACCTTCTCCTTCATATACCCAGAAATGTGGTCCAAGAGGACACACTCATTTAAGTTCCACAGGGAAAGCAATGCTTTATAGTTCTCCAGATTTTCTTTGGTCTTCCTGAAGAAATGGTGCAACATTTACCTATTTCCAGTTATTAAGAACCTTCCATTATCTCCATAACCCTTCTGATGTAACAGAGTGACCCTGAAGAAACATCTAATTTTTTTTTTTTTTTGGCACCTTGGATGTGGTCTGTCTGCTCCCATGGTGTTTTGTGGTCAAACTCTCTCAAGTAATCCCCAGCTAAACACTCATCTACTGCTGGTAGTTCTCTTTGGACCCTTTCCCTAAGCACAGATACATGGGATAGTTTGGTGGTAGAGATAGCGAATAAACCTTAGAACACTTCCATTTTATCAGTGTCTGCTGTCACTACATCACCTCTTCCATTCAGCAGCAATGGTTCCACATATTCCTTCCTCAGCCTTTTTATACTAACAAAGCATTGGAAGCCCTTCCTGTGCTTTCCATGTAAGTCTCAACTGCATTTAGGCTTTGTATCTCCAAAGGCTACTCCTACAAGGTAATACTTCTAAATTATTCCATTGTAGCCTGTCCCTGCTTCCATCTCTTCTATACTACCTTTTCATATTGGAGCTCCACCAAGGTCCCTGTTCAGCCACACCCGCCTCCTGACAAAGCTTCTTGTAGATGTGCAATGAAAACAAGAATGCTACCCAAGAATCCTTCAGCATGCTTCCTGCTCTTGGACAACCAGGAATTTATGATCTTCTGTATTCTGAAGAATGTCACTCAGTACAAGCATCATTATCCTGTTCTCCTGAGGCTCATAACATATTTAAGGCACAGATATCTGTGGTAAATATAATGTTTTAGAAACTAGCTCTAATAAAAATGATCACAGAATTAATATATCTTATTAGAATACATTTTCCTTAAGCATTTCAAACAGTATCACACGGGCATTTGGCTGATCCATTTCTTTCTTTCTATTTCTTTCACTGCTTTAAAAAAAATAGCACTTAGAGCTAATTGCCACAATCTTGACCACAGCCATAAGAATACATAGGCATCTCTATCTAGTTTTACATACAGTCTTAAAAAGTACACTGCAATTGTAGTTCAGGTGGCTAAAATGGTTATTGAGGTGCAATTTGACACCATGTATGATGACAAAAATAGTAAATGTGTCACAGAGAGACGGACTAACATGGTTATTTGGAAAGCATTGCTCTAGATTGTCTTGATTTGATAGGTTTGCATGGGTACACAAGCCATAAATTGCTGTTTCATTTTTTTCTCCTTT
>VZUA01101547.1:6398-16799 GCA_013401035.1 Horornis vulcanius
ATTCACTTTTCCTTGAAACAGGATCTTCAAAATGGATACACCACGATATGAAGAAGTCTGATTTTCCAGCTAGTCAGACCCATAAATATTAACATTCTCACAGCCCCTCTAGAATAATACAGGAAAAATATATATCCATCCTTTTGAAATGTCCTAGGTGATGAGAATGGAAGTGGCAAATGGAGGCCACACCAAGAACTAGCAGGAGCATGGATCCCCTGTGGTCGCTATAGCTGGCCTGTCATCTTCAGAGCCAAGTCTGCAGAGCAGGCACTGTTCTGCAGGATGCCTCTGGACAGAGAAGGCTGCAGGGCAGGACCCACTGGGAGGTGGATTCGTGCAATCTGCATGCTTGAGAACAGCCTCTGGCTGGGAAATCATCAGCTCCTTGCATTTAGATGAATATGGAGACTATGGAGGGCTTGAATACAAAAATCCTAATCTGTGGGTTTAAATATTTCCTCCTAAACCCCCTGAAATGTTTTTGTATCATTAATTGAAAGTCTGCAGCACAGCCTGATTTTTGTTCTGTCGTTGCCTTGTTTTCATTCTCCTGCACAGCTTTTGGTTTGCTGGCTGGAAAGTGACCCCTGGAGACAAAGTTAATCTTATTTCAGGAACTGTGCCCACAAAACTGGGAGATGGCTGTTGAGTTCTGGATAATATTACATTTTTAAAAAGCTGCAATGCAGCACTGCAGTCATTGTGAAGGCAGTGCTTGGGAGCAGGGCCACACTGACAGTGACAGGGAATAGAGGCTCTGATTCACCCAGGTAACCTGCAAGTCCAATGCTCTGTTTTCCCACTAGCACATCTAGATGTCAGGACTTTGTCTTTACCATGTAATCAATATGGTCCTGTGGCTGGCCTAATTAGCTCCAGTTCTTTAAATAGGCCAGTCAGGATGCAATGCTGATGTGGCCAGGCTGTGTTGAGACTTCAGCAAGTGTCTCTGCACATCTTTGCACCTCACAGACCTGTCAGCTTGATGGGATTTGAGAGGCCACCCTGTGCTGTGAGGGATGTGGACAGTTGCAGTAGTGGTGTTTGTTTGGTGCTCAGCCCTTGCCAAACCCCCAGACCTGGTCTAACTGAGCAGCTTGTGTGCTTTGTTCGTGCTGGAGTTCTCTCCTGGGGAAGTGAATGATCCTGTAGCAATTGGCAGGACCAAAACATATTTCAGGGCTTTGCCTTAGTAATCTCCAAATAATTGACTTCTCAGTCACAGTTTCTGTCCTCTGGGTGGATTCCACTGAGGAGAGAGTTCATGTCTCACTCTTATTAAAACTGAGTTAAAAATCAGTCATCTGTGAAAGGCAAGGCCACCACAAATGGGGGTTTGATGAGTTCCAGAGGCTTGAGAGAGGATGCCTCTCCTGGGCCCACAGGATGGGCTGACACCAGCCTCCTCCTCCTCCACCTTGCTCAAAACACCCAGTGAGGTGATTTCACTCTGATCTAGTCCAGTAGTTTTCAAGCTCTTCAATGCTAACATATTATTTTATTTTATTTTATTTACAGCTTTGTGATAGTTACACTTTCTTAGGATACTCTTCCCAGATGAGAGTGCACTGTATTGCCTCAGACCTCTACCAAAAAGAATTACAGATGTTTCAAAGGAAATGTGCAGAAACCATGCGGCCGAAGCAGAATAAATTACGCTTAAAATGAAGGAAATGTCCTAATAAGTGAGAAATGCACCAATTACTCTGAGCACTTTTTTCCCTGCCTCTACCACCTGTGTTTGTTTTTGGTTTTTTACTTTACTGTGTGGTACAGCAGATGGTTCTTTCACATGAAAAAGTCTGCAATAAGGCCAAGGTTGGAGAAGATTTTTAGAATTTCTGAAGTTTTCTAACTTCAGAGTACTTGACTAAAATTTGCAGATGTGTTTCTGTACAACCAGAAAACATGGTTCTGGAGAAGCTCTTAGAATTGCAAACCTTCCCTGACAATCTACAGATGGAGCCCTTGACCCAGTCATCAAGCAGGGCCCCAAGTGTTGGCAGAAGGGTCCCCACCCCACCTTGAATCAGTGGAGTGAAATGAGTTCCTGAACTCACCTGGATGACACATCTTATTCTCTGTCTGCAACAGGCTGTGAGAGACTGGAATATTAAGGGTTATAATGACTCAAATGATCGACCTCTGCAAAAGCAGGGGAGGTTTGCTGACAATGTGTGAGGTAACAGCCCAAGTGCAGAGGATGTGAGCACCCACCACCAGAGGCTGCATGCTGGAGTTTGAGCCAGGTGAGGCAGGGAGCAGATCCTGCCTTGTGGGGTAGTGCTTTTACCATGCCAATATCCTCCCTTGCACAACTGGCTCAGATGTGAAAACTCCCCTCTGGGAAAGTATCAGGACATTCCCACATAGACCTAGTCCCCTCTGATGGGGCATAACTGGCTTAACTACCCTGATGTGAGAGGCAGCTGTCATGTCATGTCTCAAAGACCCCCAAAATGCCCCCAGACTCATTTCTGAGGTCTTCCACCAGAGGCCTGCAATGTGATACACAGTGTTGCATCAGATGGTATAAAACTCTCTACCCTGCCCAGGGTGGGTACCTGGACATTCCATAAACACAAACTTATATAAACCCATTGAACTCCTGTGTTTCGTGACCTTTCCCCACTCCCGATGGATCAACACTGAGGCCATCACTTCTATCAACAGAATTTGAAATTGCAGCAATCTCATTGTTGGGTCCACAGGTGGCGGTGTCTTTGTACTCTTATCTTCTTTTTCTCTTTCTTTCTTTTCCCTATATATTTTCTTAAGTGTAATTTGTTATGCTTTTATATCGCTGTATTTCTACAGATAATAAGCAAAATGGTTAAATACATCTTTTCCATTTCAACCAAATCATTCTAAAATAAACCTGCTGATAATTTCTTGTCATTTCTCTCTAATCCACCCCAAAAAATCTATAATTAACAAGGACCTCAGTTACTCCTGCTTGGGGGAGGGTTGTAGTACACGCTGTGTTCAGAGAGGAACAGTACTCATTTTTGGTCTTCCTGTAGCTGTATCCCAGGAGAAAATGCAAACTTTAGTGATGTTTCTTCTCCTTGCTTTCCAATGAGCTTTTCCTTTACTTAGCAATGCCCATTGCCTGCATATATATGTACTCCAACAATGTAAAATACTTCTGGTCAGTTAATTTTAGACTTTTCCTTTCTTAACTCACTTGAAAAGCTTGGCCCAAAGTCTCAGAAAATCTGGATCAGCAGAAGATGCCAGATTTTTACACCTTCCTTGTCAAATCACAGCTACTAATCAAATCTGATGGGCTCACCAAGTCTTTCTGGAGAAAAGGCATTTCCACCCATTTCAGTCAGGAAAATACTTCTTAGATTAAAGTTTATCTGAAGAGGAGGAAGGTATTTTTCTACACATTTCTACTGTCTGCTGGATTTTCTTATGTGTTTGACTGCTTTAATTTATCATATTCTTATACTATCAAAGCTCAGATTCCCTGAAGAACCACAAGAGTCACAATAATAACATTCATGAGACAAGGTCATCTGTCCTGTTATGGAAGAAAGCTGTAATTCCACTGTAATTTCATTGTAATTTAGCATGCATTTGTGTCTGCTTATTTGAAAGTTTTTCTGGATAATGAATTGCATCCCTTAGGCATTCCTTAATAGTTCTTATTTTTGTAATACTATATCTTCTATGCATTTTTAATACCAAGGAAAGTCCGTGTCAAGCAAAATGATCAAAACTGAATGTAGTTTCCTCACTGTAATTTAGCCCAAATTTGAATTCCTTTCTAGCTATGTATTTTGATTATGCAAACTAGGCACTCCAAGTAATTTCACCATGTTAACAGAAAGGACAACTGATTTTCCCAATGTGAAAAAATGCAAATCTCTTCAGCCTTTGCTTGATTCCCAGACTTACTATATTTTCATGCATCTTAGAACTCTGTTGTACCATATGCATAGAGTCACCTCAGAATCTCACTGTCCTGAGTGTGGGTTTTAAATGTGTTGTCTTTTGTAGTTCATGAGTAAGCTAAAGGTTGCACATTGGTTTTTTCTGGTAACATGTGATCCCTGATTGTCTGGTCTGCGTTTGGGAAGAGGTTGAGCTTTTTCTCCCAGAAGTATTTGAAACCACGGAGTGGAAATGAATCCTGAGCCTGTTCCCAATGCTCCCCATCCACCCTGTAACACTAAACAGTGTGCCCAGTTAGGGCTCTTACGCTGCTGGGATCTGCACATGCTATCCTGTGTCACTTCACACACTGCAGCTATTGTCTCTCCCTGTTCCCCTCAGCAGCCACAATTATGCCTTCCCTGGCACTGCTATCACAGCCACATGGATTGTTTTCCTTCAGACTCCAATAATAAGTCAATTAGGGCAGGATTAGCCTCTGGGAAGTGAAACCAGTTACTCTCTCTCTCCCAGAATGAGGACCTTAAATGATCTGCTTGAACATTTTGATTCCCTTCCTTTTGCTTTCTTTTCTGCAATCCTCGAATCCCTTCTCTTCTAATTAGCTTGCCAGTAGCCATCTATCAAGCATTTCTCTCATTAACTTACAGACAAAAGAGTACTCTGTAGCATGTTGTCAGGCTACAGCCAAGTCTGGTAGAGCTGGAAAACAAACAACCCATCCCACCTCCCAGAAATACACTGCCTGACTCTGTGCTAAGTTTTCACACAGGATTTTCCTTCCTGGCTGACACTCTCATTTCACTCCTCTAGCAGTAGGGAAGAATCATGGTGGACATCTTTTTTATAAACACCAGCATGCCAGTGTTTAGAGAAGGGGACAAATTTCTGGTCATGATTTTCACTTCCTGGATTAAGACAGGCACAAAAAATGTGGTTAGCCAATAGAAATGAGTTTTGGCCTTTTTCTGTGTTAAAAGGTAAGCAAATTCAAAATGTTAGCCAGTTTACTGTGGCTAGAATTCAAAGGATCAGCACCAACTCCCCGACATTACCTCCAAGCCTTGCTGCAATGTTAGGAAAATCCAATCCTCCTCCTGTTTGCCAGGCTGATTTATGAGAGCAGTTGCTCCAATGGATTGTCATTTGCTCTGGAAGACCCTTTGGGTCATGAATTTGCCCACTGCAGTTTCCCAGAGCCTCTGCCCCCCAGGAACAGCAGCTGAGACTGGGAATAGCAACTACAGGAAAGAGCCAGGGAAGCACTCCATCTGTGAGCACAGCTGTGTGAGGTCTCCCTGAATCCCGTGCTACTGCCCCAAGCCATGCAGGGGCTTCTCCACGGTGTTTGGAATTTTTGCACTAAGTTTCATACTATATGCATGATGCAGGTTTTGCTGCAGGGCCTCAAGCATAAGTAAGGAAGAAGAAGAGGCAGAGCATGACAACAAAATCTGCCAGCAAATGAGTTTCTGAGGAGCTACTAAGAAAAAAACCTGCAAAGACCTTAAAGCCTTGCTGTGGACCTTTTTTAGATGTTTCCTCAGAGCCATAGAAAATATGCATCTTGTTTCCAAACAAATCATTGTAACTGTAATCTGGTTACAGCATGGGCCTTGATTTACCAAAGAGCCTATCTGAAAAATTTAAGTGCACGATGGCATGGATTTTTTTCAAGCAAACCTTCTGTGAAAAGCTAGTTGTTCTCAAATCTGGAAATCCAGCTTCTGCTTTTGGCTTTTCTATCTGCTGGATGCAAGGAGCCTGCAGATGCAGCTGGATGCTCTGGGTGCTTTGCTTGGGACTGCGTTCTGAATTGCACACTCATGAATCTTCATCTTCTGAACTGCAAAATGCATCCTATATTTTAAAGTTAATAAAGCAAATATCCATTGACAGGGAATGAGATGCTAAGGCCAGGTGGAGCCAGTAAGAGAGAAAAATGTAGAGACGTGCAGGCAGAAAACATCCAGGCAGTTGCCAGGCACCATTTAATCCATTCTGCTGCGGCTTTGCACAGAGCGTTCAGCAGCACCAGTGTCTGGCACGGCTCTCCCTGCCAAGGCACTCCCAGCCATCCAGGCTGGACTCTCCGTGCAACAGGCTCTTCTCAGCATCCTCCTCCTGGCACTGGAGCTCTGATTAACAGCCCAGCCAGGCTAGGCCAGGGGCCTCTTGATATATTCAGTATTTTAGAACAAAGCCATCATTCTCCAGGGCAGTTGAATGCGCCATAATGAACTGAAATAAGGCAGAATGTAAAGGCTGGGAGATACAGGCACTCTGCTGGAAAGCAAAGTCATTAAAAATAATGAGCAGTCTTTCACTTCCTTCTTTTTATTAACTTTCTGCAGAGGACAACCTGGCACTTTATTTTTAACACAGTCTCCACTTTACTAATATCTGTCAAACAGATGGCTAATTTTTTTTTTCTACAACATGCCCCACAATATTTAGAAAAACCATTAAAAAAAAAAAAAAAGAAAGAAAACCTGAGCTCCCCCCTCTCAATTTCTTCTTCTCTCTATACCTCAGATGGTTTCCTTTTCAATAACTTCTCTGGATTCAGCAGCTTCTGTTCCACTTTGTGGCAATCACACGAAAAGCAACACAAAAAGATGCCACGCCCAGCAGCATTTGAAGCATATGTATATTAACTATCAGTAAGAATTGGTGAAAATTAGAATGAATAAAGTTTTGCAATCTCTTCCTTGGGACAGAGGCACGTCTGCAGCCACAGACAGAGCCCTGGCTTCCTGACTGGGTCTTGGTAAATCAGTCCTGCTCTGCAGAGCAGAACTGAAAAGGGTGACAGGATCCACCAAGCATTGCATGTCTCGGGTTACTTTTGAAGTTGTTACTCAGACACAACTCCACAGCCTTTAGAAAGGTCTGATCATCGGAAACCAGGCTGTTAATCACTCTAGCAGCTCTCTCTTCTCCTATAACCACAGAAACCTTTAGCCTTAGCTTGAAACCGTAAGGTCAGATCCTGATCATATTCCCTGGACCAGCATCCTCAGCCTCCTCTGCCCATGCACGCTGCCCAGGCTTGTAGCCCTTTGTAGATACTGAGGTACCAAGTACACTGAAGGGTTAGGCTTAGCAACAAGCAATGCTAGAACATTCCACTGCTCTAATCAGACATGTGGGTCAACTCATTGCTCCAGATCTAAAGAGCTGTTGAGTAGGATTTAGGCTTCTAATTTACACTTGTGATTTGTCTTTGTTGCAGCTTTAAACTAGGGTGTTTTTTTAAATTTATTATTGCAATTCTACCATCCTGGCCAAGGCCTCCTGGAATCCTAAAAACCAAAGCCTCTCCCCAGACCCTCTTGGGTAAGATTTGCCCCTGCTGTCCTCTTAGATATGTTCTTAATTTCTGCACTCATACACAGCATTTCTGTGCTTGGATCACAAAAATCTGCTGTGAGGCCAGAAATTAATATTTCAGAATGGTGCAAGATAAACTGAATGAAACATCAAAATGAATAAGCAACATATTTGCATCAGGCTTGAGAAGCAGGTGGGTGGGAAGGGAGAGGGAGCTTGCTGAAGATAGACAGCAATATCACACAGCCCTGAACTACCTGCTGGCTACTGCCTGAAGTGTTGGGAAAGCCTCAGAGGTAGAGCTAAAGGAGCCATGAACAGCATTTTAGTGCTCTTCTGGTCTGCTCAAGCATGTACAACTGTTTGCAGAGCCTCCAACTGAATTTAGCTTCAGAGGATGACACCCTGCAGCCACAGGGGCCCAAATCATTCTTTACAAACACCTTCACAAGCTGCTGCACGGTGATTTGGGGTCCACAGTATAAACATCTAAAAAATTTGTGTAGGCATTTTCCTACATGACTGTAGCAAAGCTCCTATAGTTCATGTCAGCCACGTTAATCAGGATTTACAGGGCTGTCATGATAACCTAGTGCTGATCCCCTGACAAGAGAACAAATATTTAAGTCTGGGTTGGTTGCAAATATTTGCACTGGAGTTGTGCTTCCCAGTTGTAACTGATAAACTGAGAGCTGCTCTTTCTGTCGAGGAGGGTCTGGTGACATTTTCACAATACCTTCCAGAGGGATATCTCGCTGAGTTTGCAGTCCATACTCTGGCTAGTTTTACAGCCACTTCCAGCAGCAGCAGAATGGACAAGTCCATACACCAGCAGCAGGTCTGCATTTCATATTGGATGTTGAATTTTCCAAGTTAAATATTTTTAGAATTTGCTATTTGTGTCTGCATTTATACATACAGCTATGTGTAAAAATATGTCTGTCCTGGTTGGGACTGAGTCAAATTTTTTAAAATCTTAAACTTTTCATGAGCAGCATGAAACAGCAAAGCCTTTGTTTCAGTCAGTTCACTACAGAAGGCCAGAGGAAATTCAGTTAAGAGAAAAATATTCCTTGTGCTTATGTATTATCATGTATTAATCATATTCCTCCTGTTCCACAAATTGCTTTGGGCTGTACTGGTATACAAGGTATACACCAGCTGAGGATTTGTTTTTGAAATCCCTTTTGGGTTTGCACTCCAGCAGGGCCTGTGCCAGAGACTATCTCTGACAGCTCAGAAGAGATATGAACTGTAATTGATTGTGCCCTTGAGAGTTTTTCTTCCTGTTTGTCTGTGTGTGTGCATGAGAGAGAGAGGGAGAGGGAGAGAGAGACTGTCTTTTATCTTTTGCCAAAAGTGGCTTTAATCCAGCACTAAGCTTTTCTTCTTCACTCATGTTCTGAAATGCTCAACATTATGTGTTTCCAGGGTGGGATCAGAAAAAGGCAGCTTTCAGGGAACATATTGCTCCAGAAATTTCAGAAAGAAGCCCTTTTTCTTTAGTTGGGAGGCAAGGGAGGCAGCAGCAATGATGACAGAGCTCAGTTTTGAAGTCATGGAAGGAATTACCATCCTTGCCACACCATGCCAGCCCTCTGTCACACCAAAGGATTCCATCAGCAGAGCACTGCCAGATTCCTGCCAGGGCAGTCAGAGGGGTCACAGCTTGTCCCTTCTCTGCCCCCTTATACCCTCTTCCCCTGCCCAAGTCCCTGCCCTGGTACATGGCATGCTGTGATGTGGAGGACTGCGCTTCATATCCAGCCTGCATCCAGTGAGGGGAGGCCTGGGCTTTTCACCAGGCTCTGACTGAAAGTGGAAGGACATGAACCACTTTCTCTGCTGCTGCATCTGCCCGTCTTAATGCCTGTAAATCAGAATCACAGATTCATAGGACATCACAAATTAAAAGGACCTCAAATGATTGTTTGGTTCAACATTTTGTGGGAAAGGGTATACATGGTAGCTGCACCCTGACCAATCACATATGGTCAGGGTTCCCTGTTCTCCAATGACAGGGAATTCTGCCACATCCCGGAGAGGTTATTCCAGTAAATGATTGCTCTTGCTGAAATAATTTCTTCTGTATACCAAGATGAAAAATCTCTTAGTGCAACTTGTACTTGGTGTCTCTTGTCTTCCCTATGTGGGTCCTTGTGAAGAGAGAGACTCCATCCTCTTTGTATCTGCCTTTTGAATACTGGAAGGTTATGGAGCTGTTCCTTCTGCAAGGCATTCTAAAGAACATAAAAGATGGGAAATGTTTGGGAACATCCAGAGTGGAGTGAGTGATGAACAACCTGGTAGTCCTCTGTACTGAGGTGACTGGGAATCAGGCAGGGGGAGAGCAGGACAAACTGTTTTCTCTGACTATAGCAAGACTTTCTGCAGTATCCTTGGAGGCAAACTGGTGCGACACAGGCAAGGCCCTTCAAGTACAGGATATGTGGAAATTGATTCATTGGATGGTGACCAGCAGGGCTTGTTTGGTCCAGAGATGTCTTTGGAGGGACCTTATTCCTGTCTGTAAAAATTTATTTGGGTCATAGAGAAGAAGAAACCATATTCTATTTGGAAGTGTGTAAGGCAGCAGACATAAACTGTAACACAGCAAATTCCAATTAGATAGCAAGATAGAATTTTTTTGCTCAGTATGAGGGTAGTCAAACACTGGAAGTGGGTTCCCAGAGACTGTGAAATCTCCATTGTTGAAGATATTCAAAACTCAAATATCCAATGGGATCCTGAGCAACTTGATCTACTTGGCCTTCTAGCTGGAAACCAACTAGAAATGAAGGAGTGGAGCTCTGCATTTTGTGTGGTAATTTTCATTCACATCTTAATTATTTCCCCCCTCATTCTTGTATAGGGCCAAGAACTAGTTCCTGTGGGGCCTGATTTGAAAAAAAAGTCAACTGTGGGTGTTTTCTCTTATGCAGTTATATTCTCCTTGCTTCTGCTAATGAAAAATTCCACAATGATTGTGCTAAATGCCCTACAGAAGCCTAAATAACTTTATAATCTTAAAACTTCTATCAACCAATCTTATTTTTTCCTAAACCTTCTGTGTTAAAATAGCTTGAAATACGTTCTATGTGAGCCTGATGAACTGTTTTCCATAAAGCCAGATCAAGTAGCATGGCTGATAGCATTGAGTTG
>VZUA01101568.1:0-16244 GCA_013401035.1 Horornis vulcanius
CTCATTGGGAAATAACTCTTCTTTTTTATTCTGCAGAGGGAAGGAAAAAGAAAAGGAAAAGCAGAGGAAGGAGAGGTAACAGTTAGGCTGGGCTTGACTTCTACAGCACAAATCTAAAAGAAGTGGATGGTGTTGATGGTGTTGTCCTGCATCTTGGTTCCCAATTCAAAAAGCAGCCTTGGTGCACTCAGTTGCTCCCTCAAGTTGGCCAAAAGATGGGGGTTTACTGGGACTACAAGTGACTGTAAAACAGATGGTGGCGATTGCTGAGTCACTCCTGTCCAGGCACCCCCTGAGCTGTTGATGTGAGGATCAAGATACATGGGCACCAGTGTGACTGCAATGATGGCTGGGGGATGTGTCACCAAGGGAAGCTGTATATAGGTGGGTAGCACATGGAAGACACAGGAGAAGTACTTTTCCCCAAGGTTTTGCAGTGTATCAGTACAGAGGCAGGAAGCCAGACTGGATGTTTTGACCATTAGTCAGTGCTGCAGGTTCTGAGTCTGCCCTGCACCAGTCGTGGGGCTCAGTTGATTATGCTGAGTTCACCTTCAGATGCTGCCTCAGAGGTGAGCACAGAGTGCAGTGGGTAATGCCTGAGGAGTCTTAGCCCTGCCTGCTGTGGAGAGGTTAATTGCATGATCTCATCAAATGGGAAGAGATTTTGCTGCATGAATATAGATGAGGCATATTGTATTGCTAGCTAAGAACTCAAACTGGCTTCTCTATTCACCTGACAAGTGGCTTTTTGAAGGGCAGTTCACATCAAAGCCTGCATGAATCAACCCTGTAAAAAGCTGAGAGCTTTTTGATCTCCAGGAAAACCCTGCCTTTTATTAAACATGAGTAAGGGCTTGAGCCTGCTTAGTGTACTGCACTACAGTTCTCACTGGAGCCAACAATAGGTCAGTGGCAATCAAAAAAAACCCCATAGAAGACAATGCCTGGGTCTTTCTGTCCACATTGCCTTGTTAGGAAGGACTTTGTTTTCATGAGCTTCCCAACAGAAAGTTCACTCTAAGTGACTTGCAAGGGAAGGCAGAGCTGATGATTCCTCCCAAATCCCAACTTATTTGTGCTCTGGAAACCCTGTCCTGAAAGAGATGGTACATGCCCAAGTACCCGCCAGGACCCAGTCCTGCACCTGCACACCAAGACAGTCTCCAAGGTGTGGAGTTGAGGAGGGCTTTGCATATGCCAGTCAGTATAGGATATAGAAAGGAGGGTTGTGAAAGCAGTAACAATTCCCATCAGGATTGTTTAGGAAGTGACTGGGAAAGTTGTCTTTGCAGTCAGCTCTGCTGTTTCACAGGCTCTTGGCAGGCAAGGATCCCTAAGGATGCTGGACATATCTGCAGGTCAGGCATCACAACAGCCCTGAGAGACAGAGAGCTGCTAAAGTGTGTGGATGACCCTCTCTGCTCCAACTTCCACAGGATGGTACACACTCTTAATAGAGCTGGTGGGAAGAGGCCTCTGGAGATTTTTTGGACCACCCACCATTCCCCGCACATAGCACGTCCAGGCTCACATGTAACTGGGATGTGACTATTTCCATAGATGGAGGTGCCATAGACTTTCTGGGCAAGCCTTTCCATCACCTTCAAAATCAATGTTTTCTTCTGTTTAAATGGAATTTCCTGCATTTTGGGTTTATTGCCTATTGTCCTGTCATGGGGTGCTAGACACCACTTGCCACAATGGAGAAGAGTTCTTGGGCTTTTAAAGGAAACACAGCAGGAGACTCAGGGAGGCTGGAGGAATGAACACCCATGGCACCAGCCAACTGAAGCTACTCCAGACTCTCCCAGCAGCACATGAACCTTTGAGGTCTTCAAAATCTATGGCAGCACCCTTAAACCCTCCTGTTTTCTCCCTTCTGGTACAGATAACAAATCTGTTCCTTTTCCCCTTTTTTGCATTTTGTATTTTGTGGCCACACTGGGATGACTTAATACCTGAGAACATGGAAAGCAGCATGCAAATGGAGCTGCAGACATCAGCCCTGAGCGTGTTAGTAAAATACCCAATTTGACTGTCATGGAATGGTGAGTCCAAACTGAGCTGCAGCCTCAGATTTGTGATGTCGTGTCTGATAAAAGTAAACCAGAGATGCAATTCAAGGTGCAATGCTGATTTCAAATAAGAGTTCAAAAACTCCCTGGATCTGAAGAGCTCCTGGGGAGAAGACCACTGTGTTTTTCCCTACCAGCATGGGCCACAGCTGGCTCTATACACTCTCCTAGCATATCCAAGGGAGCTCAGGGATTCATCCAGATCTGATTTTGCTATGCAAATAAGAAAAACTCTGCAGCCCATCCCTCTGCACCCTGCAGCTCCTGACTGGGCCTGAGTGGGCAAAGGGGTGCAGTTGCCCATGGGTAGGCTATGGAGTTATTTTGCCTCCCAATGCTTTACCCAGTACATCCTCATTCCCTGGCCGGTGCATACAGACATCCTGGGGAGGAGGTGACCCACCTGCCTGCAGCTTGTCAATTTGGGGGGTTAATATGCATTTTCATTTTGATCCCTCATTTTGGATTTAGCCCCAATGTGGTGACAGGTTTCTCTACCCTTATACTTCTTCTTTCCTCCTGGAAGCCCTGCTTGCCCCCCCATCCATGCACACCCAAGGAGACATTTCTTCTTCATCCCCACCTCCTCCCAGTCCCTCCACATTGCACCTCTCCCTCGAAGAGGCAAAGTGGGCATCAGTATGAGGTTCAGCATGGAGGAATAGATGTGTATGTTCTGGGTTAGTTTGCAGTAAAGACTTTAATGCATCCAAGCAGCAATGCTGGGCAGAAGTACCAGTCAGACTGGCACCATGTACAATGGGGGCTGGAAAAGGCAGGTGAGAAAGCAATTATCATTAAAGGCTGAGATAAGGTTCAATTCAAACAGTTTTGAAACTAAGGATGGAAATGCCCAAATAGGTGTTGCAAGGATGATCCTCTGGATAGGTCAGTTTGTACTCAAATCTAGCAGGGAAGTGTTTAAGATCTGTGTTCAGACTTCTCAGAGAGAGTCAGTGTGTCCTTTCCATGGCTTAGCACCAGTGCTTACAGCAGCTACCTGAACCCCAGCATAGCCCTGTGGCTGTGTTACTCAAAGCCTCCCTCTCCTGTTCCTTCTGCAAGTCCAACCCAATCCAATCCTTATTCAGAGGTGCCTTCAACTAAAGTTGTGCTCCTCCAAGAATTTCAGTGTTGCCATATTTAATTTTTAAAATGCATTGAAGTATTGATGGGTTGTTAGAGGAAGGTGCAACAGTTTAGCAGCTGGGTTGGGGGCCGCCAGAGCTCTCAGCAGATGGGAAGATGTAGGAGTTGGTTTTGCCTTTTTGAGTAAATATGTTGGTATGGTACTAAGAGAGTTGCCAATTAAATACTTTCTGTGTCAGCTCTGATAACCGTTTGAACCAGGTTTCGCTGGAATGGGCAGGAGCTTCTCATACCTCTGTTTGTGTATAGTTTGTGTATGCAGCCAGATGTTGCTGCTCTGGTTAAATCCTTCCTCAAGTCAGAACACTTTTATCACTGCTGTAGGAAGCTGCAATCTCTTTGATATGACAAAAATGCCCCACTGAGCCCTTGGCTGAGAAATGTCATTAAGAGTGACTGCATCTGGGACCCTTGGTCCCTCACAACTAGCTGACTTTGGAGGTTTTGCTAAGCATGCCCTGGAGTGGAGCCTTCGGGGTGGGAGTTTTGGAGGAAGGTATGAGCACAACTATCATCTGCCTGCTGGTCCTCACTTTGTGCAGAGGTTTGGCAATGCTCCTTCTGTGTCTCCATGACAAAACGTCCTCTACACATTGGTGTGCTGAGGGGATTTGGAGTGGGTGCTGGCATCTTCCCGGGGCAGAGGGGATCTTTCTTGCACCAGGGGATGCCTCTGGTGTGCCTGGCTGACATCCAGGGGAGGTTTTTCATAGTACCATGTTTTCAGAAGTTTGTTCACCTGGTCCTGATCTGTGATGCCCCGGAGAAGATCTTCCTCTCCTTCAGCTTCCTCTCCCTCCCTAGGCAAGCTGAAGCTGTGCAGTTTGATCTCTTGCCGCATGCTTTCAAAGAAGTGGAGAATGCATTTGTGAGCAAAGAGCCGACTGTGCTCACAGCAGGTTTCCTCAAAAATCTTTTGCTCGATGTCAATGTAATTGCTCCAGTGGCGTGCCTGCAGGAGGGTGGCCTGGTTGAAGCAAGGTCTGAGCCAGCGGGCAAGGAAAGCTGCTATGATAAGGATCAACAAAATGCTCCAGCCAAGTGCCTGTGTGATAAGAAAGATGCAGTGAAACAGGAGCAAGACAGGCACAAGGACAGGCACAAGCTCTTTGCCTGCATCAGAGAGATAGGGAGTTTGTGTGGCTGGAGGGGAAATGTGATAAATCTGGACTCCTGTCTTTGATCGGTCCCTGTAGTCCAACACCCCACACTGCACCCAGAGGGTTGGTGTAATTTCCTCCCAGAGAATATGGGGTATTTATCTGTGCATGAATCATTCAGCAAGGATAACTGATTGCAAAATTGCCTGCAGCAGGCAGGCATTTGCTATGAGCATAGGAGTGCCCCAGGGAAAGGGGACTTTAGTGCTTTCCTTTGGCATTTCCTTATCTCCAGTGATCTTCATCTGCCACCTACACTAACTCCAGGGCCCAGGAGACCCCACAGCAGCGTGAAGACAGCCCAGACTATGGGCAACTCCCTTTGATAAGAAGGAAGGGATTGTTTTCAATGACCTTCCACCTGTCCTGATGCCTGATCTGGCACTTCTATACCAAGAGCCGAGGCCAGTCAGGGCTCCACTCGCCATTGTGTCCTGTTCTATTGCTTCTGAGCAAGCTGTTTTCATCTGTCTAAGCTTGCACTGTCCTTAAAACAGTGGGTCCTATCTGCAGGGTTAGCAATTAGAAAGATCTTTTAACACTGAACAGGGCTTTAGGAGACACAATATCTTTTATTATCTGGGTTTAGAAGTTGCTGGTTCTTTTATTAAACCATTCATTATTTCTTTCCTTTTCCCTGCCTGACTCAAGATTATCACTTAGGATAGCAATATTTGGAGGCAAAAAGAAGCACAGAGCAACCTTGATCCCAGCCTGACCACAACGAAGTGATGGCAAATCAAGGAAGAGCAGGAGCAGATGCCACATGCTTGGTCACCTCACTGCCAGCAGTGACTCACCTGGGACCAGCAGCGCAGGTATCTGGACACTGCCTTGCGGGATGTGTTGTTCTTCATGAGCTCATCATCTTTGCAGGGCACCTTGGCCAGCAGCTGCTGCACCTGCACTGTGCTCACATTGGCAAAGCCCAAAAACTTCTCAGGATCCACGGAGCCACTGAAAGCACAGATCAGGCATTTGCCATCCAGGAGGGTGACTATGATCCAGACAACAGGGGCAACCATGGCTCGCTGCACGATGGAGGAACACATGTACCTGGAGCAGCAGAGAGAGAGGTGAGTGGGTTAATGCTGGCAGCTTTCTCCTCATCCAGAGCCCTGAGGCATTCAGGCTATCCTGTGCCAAGCAGTCTTTCCAAATGCAAGGAACTGACTCCCAGGGCTGCCCTCAGCATTGGTACAGCTGATGCTTCTTCTGCTCTGGGATGACTTTGTTGGTTCTCCCTCTCAGTGAAACCTGCACTAGACATGGGAGTGCTCTGTGTGCTGTCTGCACTCAATGCACAGTCCCCTCATCATGTGCTTGCCTTGACTGTACCTTTATGTCTCCCATGCACAGATCTTTGCCAGCTCTCCCTTGTCTTTCACATTCACACTTCCTTTTCTCATCCGTTTCAATCTGGAAAATCCCCTTTTTTCTGCAGCTTTTCTTGCCCCTCTCTGAGCCAACCTGTGTACTGCATAAAACTTTGTACATAACAGATGGAATATGATTCTCCTCACCCTTCCACCAGTACAAATTAGTAAAAACTCAGGTGAAGGGAGCGAGACCATGAGGCTTTTGATAAAGAATGATCTTGATGAAAATGCCACACCTTCTACGTGTTTAAAAGGAAATACCTCAGCTTTTTGCACATGGAAGCCCCAGGAGACACCCTGTGAATGCATGAGAGGGCAGCAATGCAGTTTCCCAGGGTAGTGGTATAAGCCCAGGTGTTGAGGCACTCCTGCTCTCCTTGGCTGGGATGGAACGAGACTGCCTTAATTTCTGCTGGATGTAAAAGCATTTCCCGTACCCCTGCCCCTCCAGGGTCATGGGGAGATGTCTCAGGAGATGAGTTTACAGGAAAATTAATCTACCAGGAGGATCAAAGCTATGGAGAAAGACAGCTAAAAAGGAGGTGAGAAGAGGGATGCCATTACTGCTGCAAACCCCACCTGATGACAGCCAGGTCCTTCTTCCTGCGCCCTGCTGGTCGCCTCCACTCCTCCAGCATCACCAGGGACTGTCTGTTGAGGATGAGGCCACACAGGAAGAGGATGATGGGGGGTACGAACATGATCCCCAAGCCATATGCCACGTTGTACTGGGGCAGACAGGGGCAGCTGAAATCAAAGCTGGTGTACATCTTTACACTTGCCAGGGCCAACAACCCACAGATCCCGTTCATTACAGACTCTGAGTTGGATTGGAAGTATTGGAAGATCATCCGGAAACGGTCCATCGTGTTCTTTTGGGCAGGGGTGCTCCTCCTGGGAAATCCTTGGGCTGCCCAGAGTGGCCTGTCTCCCTTTGTCCCTCCTTCTACTGCCACAGGGCAGGGGATGCAGCTCACTCCCCAGTCAGCAGGAGGATGAGGATGGAAGAGAGCTGCAGTGACAGGGGGAATGCCCTGTGCTGGGGCTTTCCCACTGACACACTGCTCTCCCAGGTCTGTCTCTCACCCAGTGCTTGTCTTCCAGGGCAGTTGGAGGCTTTTCTAGGTGAGTTGATGGATACAGACTTCAGCAGCCCTTTTTTCCACCTTGTTTTTAATTTTCAGGCTGGCCCACATGGCAAGCAGTGACAGCCTCTAGCAGTGCCTGGTGCCTTCCTCCAGGGAATAGTAACTCTCTATGGAGAGCCACTGGTGGATGGCAGTGAGTTGCTCTCTCTGCTGGTTGAAGCCTTTTGAGTGATCCACTGCCCAGGAGAAACCAGCAAATTCAAATGAGCTCATCTGTGTTTCTGCTGCTGCCCCACTTCTCTCTGTGTGTCCCCAACCCTGTGTGGGGCAGGGGGGAAGGCAGGGAGCTCACACCTGGCTCCCAGTGTGCTGCATGGCTGCAAGCTCAGATTTCCCTATGAAAATGGGCTGAAAGGACCAACCCTCTGGTCCAGAGGATGTGAGAATCGATAGCTTTCAAAACCTGGAATGGCACCTAGGGGCAAAAGCCGCTCTTGGCTATGCATCCTATATATACTGGGATATTTGTACCATACTACATCCATGTCTGAGTCTCTTACACTGGGGCACTTCTGGCTCACCATCAGAGGGTGATCAGAGCAGCTGGTTCTTTTGTCCCATGGGCCTGGATTATAATCTTCATCATCTTTTTGTCTCAAACTTCATTTTACTGATAAAGACAACTCATTGCTACACAAGGAAGTTCTGGGATTTTTTCCCTGACATATTGAACATAATTTTCCTCTCCCCAGCTTTCCTCTGAAAACACTTTCAGATTTCTTCTCAGCTCAGGTTTACAAAAGCATTCAGGAAAGGGGGAGGGAAAAAAGAGTGTTACTTTTTTGTTAAAAAGGAGAGGAATTATCTCCTCTGAAGTACACCATGCCAGCACTGGGGTTTCTGCCCATGCTGTCTCCCACTGCAGGACTGGTTGCCTTGATGGGATCATGTTGAAAGGGATCAGCAGGGAGGAGGTACCTGTAGTCCTTCACAGGCACATACAGATGAATCCCAGATGAATGTCATCTCCTCCAATCTGAACAGCAACTTGCCCAGTTACTTTAGTGAAATACTTTTGCTCCAACCATAACATTTGTGCTCTCCTTTACCTGTGAGTGAATTGCCTGTTAATGTTCATCCATCAGCAATAAAAACATCTGTCTAATCAGCTCATGTTTCCATTTTGCCGTTATAGGACATCAGGACCCCTCCACATGGCTGTTATAGGGCATCATGACCCCTGGCTGAACTCCATAGATGATTTTTAGCCAGTGTGCAGCAGGTCTTGGTTCTCAACTGCTTCAATACTCAGTGGGTTTCTCATTTAATGGCTTACATTTATGTGCTTTTTCTACTTCAGAAAGTGTCGTGCACTCTGTAGAACAATCACTTTAGAAAAATAATTTTGCCTTTCTAGCTCTCCTGGGCAAAAACATAGTAAAGGCTAAATAGTTCCTTACAGCTCAGGAAAATAAGACATAAAAAGAGTAGGAAACATCTTTTGGACGGGACGATCTACAAGGGAATTTTAGTTCTCAGGAAGTGCCGTCTCCTGACCTGGATGTTAGAGGTCTGTAAAGGATGCCTCAGGGTAATCAGTGTGCTCTGTTGTGATTGGGATCTCACCAGTGATTCAGAGCTGAGGCATGGAGATGTTGAACTGTAGAAGAAAGGGAATATTCCTTAACTTGCAGAGAAAGACATTCAGACCTTCCTGGGGAAAGAGAGAAAGGCCTGTTGAGGTAAGTAGATTGTTAGAGATGCACAAGGCTTCAAAATATTTCTCAAAATTTATCACATTTGATTACTTAGTTCTTAGGGAAAAAGAAGAGGAAATAAGGATTAAAATAGTCTATCTCCTCTCCTCCATCAAGTGGGCCTGCCCCATGTGCCCAGCAGTGTAGTCACCCTGCTGAGCCTGCTGTGAGGCTGCCTGCAACTCTCAAGGCCACCATCCTCAGAGGAAGGCAGCTGCTCCTTGATAGCAAATCTCCAAAACCATACTGGAAGCTGTTGTTTCTCAATGCATCTTTTGGAAGGCCATGTTAAATAGCTTTTGCCATTCAGCCTTGCAGAACACAGTGCAGAGAAGTGTTCCCTCCTTTATGGGAGTAAAATACCAGCTGTATGCTTTTTGCATCAGATGTGGGTACAGGTGTGAGAAGTCCTTCTTGCTTTGGGGACAAGGATGATTTTATCACCAAAAAGTGAATTGGTCATTTAAAATAGGATATGTTAAGCAGAAGGGTGTGGTTGATTTTGTGCCTGAGCCTGTGATCCCAGAGTAGCATTGAAGTTGTGC
This sequence comes from Horornis vulcanius, assembly GCA_013401035.1. Lineage (NCBI taxonomy): Eukaryota > Metazoa > Chordata > Aves > Passeriformes > Scotocercidae > Horornis > Horornis vulcanius. The sequence continues at coordinate 9,157 of VZUA01101568.1, forward strand.
ATGTGTGGCTTTTGGGGTTGTGCAAACCCAGAGCAAGTGCTTATCCGTGTGTTTTGGTGGGGAGCAGAGGCCAGCAGTGCAGGCCACACTCCAGTGTCCCTTTCCTCTGCTGGAACAGGGCCATCTTTCCCATGGGAAAGCCAGTGTCCAGGAGCAGACATTCACCCATCCTGAAGCTTGTTCTGCAAGAGACTGGCCTTTGCCAAGGGCACTTTTTCCAGCAGCATATTTCCCAACAATTTTCCCACAGGGCTCCTGCTGGAGCACTTCTGGCCTGTGGCATGGGAGGTGATGGGTTGCATCACTGGGAGCCATTTGCAATTGTTTATAACTGACAAATTATTTAATTACCTGGACTGAATCCTTTTCTGTCCTGAATGTGTGCCTCAGGCAAAATACATTTAGAAAACTGTTACATTGGTTGGTCAACTGTTCCTTAGATGATATAAGGGCTTAAAAAACAAAGTGCACACACACACGCGCACACACACAAAGCACACAAAATAAAAAGGACTTCTTTTCCCTTGTTAAAAATGAGGGGTTGAACAATTGATCTGAAATGCACAGCAACTCTGACACCAGAGGCACTGTCCGGCTCTGAGTGGGTGTTGCAGTCAAGGGTACCCCCTGAGCACCACAGGTCACTGAATTACCACCCTGCTCATTTTTGTGCCTCTGCTGCTGGATGATAAATCAGGATGCAAAACTGGCCTAGAACATCCACAGACTGCAGGGCATGGCTATGAAAGGACTTTAGTTCTGAATGTGTCTTTTTTCCCTAATGTCTTGGCTCATTAATTGCCACATGGGGATGCCACCTCCACAGGGTGTTTGGTTAAAACAAGCACTGTATGGCCACAAGGAGCAGGTACCAAGTAGTGTGTTCCTTGCCTCAGTTTCCCTTTATGGAGTTAGGAGTGGATCCACATGAGCACTTTGTCTGGGTACCAGGAGGGTGAGTAAGTCACTGGTGAAATGTCACATCCCTGTGATGTGGGAGCACCCATGCTTTCCTAGGTCAGTATGAGAGGACTGTGGTCCAGTCTCTGTTTTGGGCACCTCTCAGCTGGTGAACTGGAAAACCCCTTCCACCTGGCTGTATTTATTCAGAGGACAAGGGTTAATGCTTTTTCAAGGCTTAGAGGAAATTTGTCATCTTGTGTTTGAGTGAAGACCATTGGCACTGTAAATGGCCTTTCCCAGCAGCAGTGTCTGCAGACAAGTTTCTCATTCCTCTGCAGCTCAGGTGAGCCTGTTGCTAACACTTGGGCCCACAGGGAGACCCCCTGAGAGCCTGTCTATACTTGATCAGCAGGTTGCAACTGAGCTCTATCTTCTGTGGCTTTTTTCAAACAATTTGGGGGCCCAGTCCCCCACTGATATCTGAAGAGAGCAGAGCAATATGACTGCCTTCTTTTTTCTCCAAATCTGGCAGAGGATTTTACTCCTTACTGCCTGGAAATCATCCAGCATCTTCAATTTATCACAGCAGAAGTCAACTTCCATTTCAACTGCCCATGAAGATGGATATAGGCAGTATTTCCTCCTATGCAAACTTCTGATGGTTACTGGCAGCAGAGACACATTACAGTTTTGTTAGCTCCATGGGACAAGGGACTACCTGAATCTGTGATTCTGTGGGTATTTTTGCACAGCTGTGTACTCTGGACAGGGTAAGCAAATAAATAGTAATAACCATTAAATGATTAATGAGATGCTCGCAAAAATAATGGCAGCATTGTAAAATGTAGTTTGTCTTCACTAATGATGTTCTCTGGAGATTAGATACTCCTGTGTTCTGCCTTGTAACTTCATTAAAGCATGAAGCTGGCTGCCAGTGAGGAAATATATGGCTTAGCTATGTGTTGCTCTTCTTAAGAGCTCATTATATATTGCTGTTCTGGCCATTAGCACTTTGCTTTTTGGCTTACTTAGAAGCCTTATTTCCTGATCTCTGCATTATCCCAGTCTTGACCTAATTCACACAATTTCTGACTAAGAGGGATTTTTGTCAGGCTGTTTATCTGCTTGGCTTGGAGCTGATGCTGCAGTGACATCATTTGAGATATAGTCTCCTCTCAGCTAAGAGGGAATTGGGGAATAAGGTGGAAAATAAGAAAACAGACTGACCTCTACACATTGCAGCTCAGTGATTTTTCAGACTTTTTTTCTGATTTGCTAATGCTCACATATTTACTGATGTTTACTTATTTTTTGTGTATGTATATTTTGTTTTGTGTCTGTTTTTTCCTCTTTTTTCCCCTTTGTTTCTTTTCTTTTCAGACACTCAGAATTAGGCTCCAGCCCTGAGGAATTCACAGTTTGTAGAATGAAAACCATTGACCACAAACTTTTCTGGAGACATCAGTTTGTCTTCAGTTTGCAGAGATGTTATAGAGACTATTTAGGTGTTTAAAAGGGAATGCAAGCTGAGTGACAAAACTGATCTCAGTGCTGTGACTTTAGGCTTCTTCATGTGGATTTAAGGCTGACCCAGTCTTTATCCAGTGTGACTAGTCTAGGAAGCAGACCACATTCTTCAGTAGCTGGATTCATGGGTTTAAGTTAAAATTTCTCTCTGTAGTGTGTCATTAATTCACCAAACCCCTTAGGTAAGTCATATCTAAAAACTGATGTCACAGATCTTTTGTAAGGAGTGATCCTATATTTCTCTAATTTGTGTCTCAGGAATGGAAAAACTTGTAAAGACAGATAAATTTAGAGGTAATTTTTGATTTTTTTTGTTTGTTTTGTTTACTCGAAGGATTAAGCACAGCCGACTGTTTTTCCAGTCAGGCATAGGGCTATGAAGCAGCATCCCAGTATCACTGCTGTATCCTGAGGTGCAGGGGCTTTAAAACTGGGGACTGAAGGGTGTCTGCACGCAGAGGGATTAGAGCGGGGCGGAAGGAAGGGGGCGAGCAGAGCAAAGCCTCGAAACGGTGAGGAAACAGCTTTTCGTGGTGCCACAAAAAGCGATCGGTCTGAAGCAGTGTATTTGAGAAGAGCGAGCGAAGTCCTTGTCCTTAACTTGCAAAGGGACCCCGCCACCACAGAGCGGTGCTGCGGCTCCTCCGGGCGCTGCCTTCAGCATCCCTGCCGCTGAGCATCCCTGGAAGTGGTGCCGGGCAGATCAGCACTACCAGCGCTGCTGTGGTGTGCCCAGGGATCGAGTGGTCAGAACTCCTATCGCACCCGTGTGGTGCTGGAGGCTGGAGCACAGGAATCATTTGGGGTGCTTGGGCTCATCTCGTGTATATCCACTACAAATCTTTATAAAGTTTTAGCAGACATCAGGCATTTTCTGGGCTGAAAATGTGCTAGAGCGATGTCGAGCCTTTCTTATGTGCTGCAAATAAACTGCAGAAGTAACTGAGAAGTAATCCCACTGTCAGGGCCGGGTGGTGGTCGGGATCCACTCCTCTCTGCTGAAAATCATAGAATCATAGAATATTGCCAGTTGGAAGGGACCCACAGGGGTCATTGAGTCGAACTCCCTGCTTCTTACAGGACTACCTAAAACTAAATCAGGTGTCTAAGAGCACCATTCTGATGCTCCTTGGATTCTGTCAGGCTTGGTGCCATGGCCACATCTCTGAAGAGTATATTCTGACTGACAAACCTCCTAGTGAAGAATTTCTTCCTAAATATCCATCTGAACATCCCTGAGATCTGCCTCTAGGTATAGCTGCAAATGCAGAGGTACCCATAAAATAGAACTAGTTAGTATGGGGATTTTTTTTGTAGACCTTGAAAAAGATTTGCAAAGGGGAAAAAAGAACCACTACATTCAGAATGGAATCCATGAAGCAGAGTTTCCCAAGAAAAGCGAGGTATGCATGAAGGCTTCATTAGCAAAACACCAGAGGTATTTTGTTGTTTGCAAGAAAACCCAATCTCTCTGCACAGGTGTTAAAATTCATCGTCTTGGTATTCCTTGGTGCTCTGAGATGGGAGATTTAGTCTTCCAGTGCCTTCTGTCTTATATGAAGTGATGGTTAAAACTCCCTGCCTCTGACAGAAGGAAATATATCAGTATTTAAACTGCTCAGGGCTTGGAATTGGATTTAAATTTCCTTCAGGCACCAGTGCTAATCTGAATTTGCCTCAGAGCGAGTCAAAGACAGAAAACTCAGCTCATTGTGGCATTTCTTTGCAAAACTCCCAAAAACCAGCATCTCTTTCTCATCAGAAGCCTGCAGTCACATCCTTTGACAGCCCCCTTCGCCAGCCATCCCGGCCCCCGGCGGCGCAGTCACAGGGACGAAGCCTCAGCCGCTCCTCATCCGAGCAGACACGGCCCCGCACGGGCGGCAGCTGCGGCCGCCGCGGCCGCTGTCACCCGGCATGGAGCCCGTGCGAGAAGCGCTGAGCCGCTCTGACATCTCTCTACCCCTGGCTGCTGCTGCTTTTCTCAAAGCCTTTTCTTCTAGACAAAAATCTCTCTTGTTTTGTGGACTCCTGTGGAGCAGGGGGGCGGAGAGCGGCTGTCCTTTTACGTGTTTCATTCAAGAGTAGCGATAACAGGATTGTTTAGAAAGAGGATATCTTAATAATCTTGGCAAATATCAATATTTTCTCTCATAGCTCTTGTCTTTATATGGTACAAAGGAGCTTTTTCAAGTATCTGGGGTTCAGGTAACAGCTTAAATATTATGGAAGTTGTGAGAGTTTGTTACCAACTGAATGTGTACACACACACACTGCTGTCTGGCCGCTGGTTCCTCTGCAGAGTAATAGGTGACCTCCAGTCCTAAAAATCTATGTTCTGATATAGAAATACCATTTCATTTTCCTACTAATGCCAGGGCCACCTGACCTAAAACACACGTCCCTGAAGCATTTAAAAGTTGGTCCTTCACAGTAGCTGCAATTCATCTTCCAGCAAAATTAGAGTCCTGTTTCACAAATTTTTCATCTAGCTCTTGTCTTTATCTGTCTTTATAACCCACCCACACATCATTAATCTTCCTCTCTGTGTATCGTTATAATATTTGTATGGTGTTGGGTGTCTCCAGAACGCTGTGATCACAAATGCAGTTATCTCTAGTTATTCTGACTTTCTCAAAGGAAAATACCATCCTGACTTAACCTTCTCAGGGGGTCTCTCACCAGCAGCAGATATTCCCTGTGATGGCAAGAGACTTGTGGATGATCTCTGTGGCAGATTTCACTTATGCTTGACCATGATAAAGGGAAAATGAATAAAACGTAGGAATCTCAGGATGTTTAGGCTTGAAGATACAGTTTTCCTTTCTCTGCTCAACTCTCATTTCATCTCTCTCACACATTCTGACTTTGGAACTGTTTTCCCTCCAAGCTTAAAAGCTCAAGCTCTAACACCTTCTCAGAGGGAAGATTGGAGGAGGAGGTGTCTGCAGGTGGGTTTACTGCTGCATTGCTGGGCTCTGGCAGGTCCCTGCTCACTGCCTCCCGCTACATAATCATGAAGAGTAATTAGTGCATGCTCCTAGAAGAGGCAATTCCAAGAGAGCAAAAATCTTCCTCCAAAACAGCAGGTAGTCTTATAGAAACTGTAGGGTGGGTGGGGTAGGGTAAACCCCACCAATCATTCCAGCTGCACCACTATCACTACCACCCCAATCCACCCCCTGACAAGCTCTTGAAAATAGCTAAGGAGAAAAATAATCTGAGACAAATAATTTGTGATGATTCATCACAAAGGAGACTCTGCCCTCTCTGTCCTGGTCCTCCATGCAGAGCACAAGATACCTTTTAAAGACAAGATTATGGACTGAAATTTATAACTTTGCTTAATACTAACAATCATGGACTCAGCAGAAATGGTCTTTTAAGGTGCACTGCAATTTTCCATGTCCTCTGTTCCAAGCTAAATTCTTATAGCTGCACAGACAGTAATTACCTGCAGTGCCTTGTGTTCTGCAGAGGATAATCATCTTCTCATGCTGCCTTTGGTAACATCCCTAACTACTCCTGTCTTTCCAAAGCAAATAGCTAGAATCACACTGTGTGGGATGATGGGATCCTGTGGCACCCTGCTGCTCCTTGAGGTTTATCTGCTGTAACAGGGCATTGGGTATGGGCCTTTTCCAAGAGCTCTGAACACCCCTGAACTGTTCTCTGTTAAGGCCTCCTGGGAACTCAGTGTCTTGGCTTCAGTACCACACACAGACTAAATGTGCTGTTGTAAATGAATCCCTGTCACTTCATCAAGATTTCCCATGGCCAGACCCCCATGTCCCCCCTAATTTCTTCCCCTCCCTTCTTGTCTCTAAACCTCATTACATTTTCACTTTTATTTAGCAGAGTCCATCTCTGCAGAGTAACGTGCTGTAGTGACTCTGAGGGACAGTACAGAAAATATTTGGGATCCACATCAGAAACAAAAATGGAGTGACAGCACTGGTGAGTGAGGAGCTTCACAAGAGTGCTGATCCCTCCCTGGCTTGGTCTCAGCCAGAGTCCTCAGCAGTTAAAGGCTTTCTTGCCACCAATTTCCCAGCCACGAAGCATCACCTTCAGCCCAGCTCTGTGCCTTTGACCTGTTTCTGGTGTTCACTTGCACTTTCCCAGCCATCTGGCCTTCCCAGCCTCATTGTCAAGAACCGCCCTTGCCTCAGAAGTAAATCATCTCTGTGTGAGTGAAGATGATTTTGGGGGAACCAAGCCAGCACACAGTGGCTGCAAAGCAACCACAAACTGCCTTCTCTGGCCCTGGGTACACACAGCACCCGGATCTGACTTCACTTGGATGTTTGCTGGCTTACAGCCATGGCTTTCCACCCTGGGCAGCAGAGCAGAACAGTTAGGCCATATAAGTGTAAGGCAGCGATAACATTTTGGGTTACTTCACATTATCACATTCTCAGTCTCTGAATCTGGCATGATCTTTGTTTTATTGCCTGTGTGCTCTGTAAGCTAGAAGTGCACTCTGAAATTATACAGAAGCATTGCAGATCCAGGTCTTGCTATTGAATTCCTTCCTAAAATGAGGATAGATTCTACCATAAAAGATAGAGACAGTGAAGAAAAGAACTGTAAGAATAAAAGCAAAGAATAAAAGCAAAAGAAAAAAAAATAAAAGCAAAAGCTTTAGCAATTGGCCT
>VZUA01101568.1:16323-30239 GCA_013401035.1 Horornis vulcanius
AAAAAAAAATAAAAGCAAAAGCTTTAGCAATTGGCCTTAACTGCTAGCAAGGCTGTAACTAGGTTCCTGACCTGTTCCATTTGTGCAGAAGAAGGATGAATGATGGAACTACAATTCATAGGTATCTACTTTGCCTTTTGGATCAAACAGAAAAGTATCTAAGAAACTATAAAGACATGGAACTTTCAAATCAGCAAATTCAGACTGGAAATTGTAGGATTTTAACTGACAGTCATTAAAGCATTGCAAAAATTAGCCTAATAGTGTAATAGCTTTTCCTTTATTTTCAGTCTTAAAATTAAAGGGAAATCTGTTCCTTAAATGTCTAAGAGACACTGAAAATATTGTCAGTAATTCAGAGGCAGAGATGCAAAATTTCCTTTTGAATCCAGTAGCTATAACTTATGCAGAAGCTTTTAGAAGGGATAATAATGTCAGGAATATGTTGTCAGTAAATGAGAGCTGAAAATCTATATCTGCTCATGAAGTGAATAATGATGGGTGCTGCTCAGTTACTAGGCTGTGATGCTGCCTGCAGGATTTTGGTGACAGCATGAACAATGCGAACAGTGCTGTTTGAATTGGAGTATTTATTCATATGGAAAGGGAATGTTTAGTCCTTGCATCCCCATTTATAAGAGCCCAGTGACAGTATCCGATTTCATATTGTGATCTGTTATCCAGACTGGAAATTCTGAGAAAATAACATCTGTCAGCAAGATTATTCAAATAAGTGCTGTTAGGGACTTGTGCTCTCCCCTGTTTCTCCCCGGTTTAGTTGAGCATTTCAGGAGAACAATTTTGAAACTCATTCTAGTTGATCCTGGCTGTTAAACCAAAATTAAGGCTAATATTTGTCTGGGGGGGTTTAATCCTCACTGCTGGGACCAGATTGTATCCTTGGAAAAAAGAAATGGTTGCATCTGATTTGCTGAATGCAGCAGTTCATGACATTCTCCTGGTGGGAAGTGCTCCTCATCATGATGCTCTACAAATTGAGAGTTAATGGAGCTTTATGATACCAAACTTGACATTGCTGAGTTTGGGTTGGCTGGTTCCCACCATTTGCATTAAGGAGCAAAGAGAAATGGTGACTTCAGATGCTACCAGCAGGCTACACACCCAGTGCCACCAGCAGGGCTCTGTAGAATGGATAGAGAAAGCAATTGCTGCAGTTTCCAGGTCATCTTTTTGAGATTCAGCCAATTTCCTTGCAATCTGCCTGGAACTCCCTATGTGGACCAGGAGGGAATTAATGAGCAGTCTCAGCCTTTCTGGGGATCTCTAAGGGTGGTGTTCAGCTCCAGGGATTACACAGGGCCTGACTGACTTGGATGAGAGCTTGTCAGGAAGACAAGTACTGAACACATCCTGTTTCTATAGCCAGTTTAAGGCTAAGTCAGATGTGGGAAGAAAGGTTGGCTTTTTGATACTGCTTGTGTCATTCTGTGTGGTGGTGCTGGCTGTGTGCAGGCTTTGCAGACTGTGGAAGACTGGGAAATCAAACCCCAGACTTTTCTTACTGTTTTAAGTTTATTTGGAGTTTGTAACTTTTGGAACCTGTGAGGATACACTGCTATCCTGGAAACACATGGAGAAAGGAAATACTGACCAGTATACCAAAGCTGTTGGATGCCTTGGATAATCTAACCCACCATTTAAGGTAACGAGGACGTCAAACACATTTAGAGGTTCAGGCTAACATCCTTAACATCCTTAATACACTTCCCTTTTCTCTAACTCATCACATTTAGTAATATTTGGGTTTTTTCCCAATATTCCTCAAGCATGCTGACTTCTCAGCATGATGAAAAGTTGTCTTGCAATGACCCATTTAGAAATCTGGGCACCTCCACTGTTAATTTGCACAGTAAATTCAATTAAGAGCAAATATTTTGATGCAGAAGTAGGATATGAGGTTGGCACTGGCATCTGTCATCCAAGTCTTGATATATCCCTCCTTTAACTTACACCCATTTAGATCTGGAAAGAATGTAGGATCTTTTTTAGAAGACAAATATCCCTCAGTGTCTGTGTTCTGCTACAGTGGACTGTCTGCCACTTCAGTAGTAATATCCACTGTCTTGACTGAGAAATGAAAGTGAGACTGAAAGGAAGGTCCATTATCTAAGAAAAGGTCTCAAGGGAGAAATTCCCCAAAAGTTAAGTGAATAGGAACAAAAAACCCTGCAACACTGGTCAATCTATGAAGATGGCAAATTCATTGAAAAGTGATAGGGAGAAATCTCTGGCTCCTATTGCTGGAAGTAGGGGTTCAGGCTGTCTGACAGCCAGTGAAACTCCAAAGGGAAGATCAAAGGCTTGACTATTAGCTGTGCTAAATTCCTGTTAGATTTCTCCTGTAGATCAAAGGACCCTTTAAATAGGGAGGAGTTGATTCCCCTGGAAATATCCTCTACTCAGTACTGGCCTTTTATGTAAGCCCCAGCTTAGTGGTGAGATTTAGGCCACTGGGATATGGCACAATTGTGCCCATTGAAGCTTTCTGCCATGGGAGGAAGCAGCCTTGGGCTTGCTCTGAAATACACTTGGGGCTCAACAGGCCTCACTGAGTTTCCCAGTATAAGGAGCACAATAGACATGAATTAAAAGATACTTAAACCCTCCTCACTGAGGCATTGCAAGAGTATAATTGTACTTTCATGTCAGAGATCAAAAAATGTGACCAGTATCTGTGGAAGAAATTAATATTTTCTATCTGCTTGTTTGTTCTCCCCTGTTTTTTTGGGGGGGCTTTTTTGTCTTCAGATTATTGTCTCTGAGCATAGCTCATAACAAATACCTAAGTAGCACTTTGCAAAATGGCTGCTAAAATATGTAAAAGCCTCCTCTCATGTGAATCCATTGCTGATGAATGGGAGAACTGCAAATGTAAAGGTCAGAAAATAAACAGAATTAATCTAAAGCATCAAGATGGCTGCACAAAGCATTTTTCCCAGTCTGCACACTGTACAGCCAGTATGTCACAAAATATGGACACTTCTTTCCTGTCTCACTCATATAAAACAAGTACCTACATTTCTTACATAAGAGGTGACATGGAATTTAGTTTTCTCAGGGAAAAAGCACAAAATTGGATGATCACTTGTCATGATCTTTTTTTTTTACTGCAGTCTGAGACTAAGCATTTTATGAGGCTTTAAATCTACACCCAACAATTAGATGCAATGCATATCTCCCAGATGATCTTTCCTCCCTGGAGCATGCAGATCTGTACATTTCATGGATAGGTGTGTCTTTTTCATCCAGATCTGTTGAAGTTCTGATGCTAGGCATTTAATTACAACAGTTAAAGCATCAACTTTTGAGATCCTTCTTCAATATATAAGGGAAAGAATTAGATTAATGGGTATGTGAAGTCATCAGGGCCCAGTGGAGCAAACCTTGCTCTGGAAGGGATGTATGGTATATTTCCATTCTCAGAGCCTTTGATGCTTAAAGTGGCACATTCTCAGCACTCTCACTTGAGTGTCAGTGAGTGGTCCAGGCTGCTGGACCCTATAAGTTTCAAATCCAAAAGGGCCTGGCTAGTGCCCACTCACTACTTTGTGTTTTATGCCGTGACATTTATTCCCTGGGTCACACCTCCTACTCGGAGCATCCTATCAGAATGTGAATTTGGATGTGTTTGCCCACATTTCAGGGAATGGTGTCTCAGGCTTCATCTCTACTCCTGTTCTTCAGATTCCTCATATTATTCCATGATTGTGATTACCTGGTTTCTTGTGAAACCCCTTGAGGGCTGATATGCCTAGAAGGTACAAACATAGGCTTTAATTAGGGAATTTTTAACTACATTTGCTTCATTGTTGCACAGTGCTTCTGCATTAAGAGACCTTTGCAAAATACTCAGAGTCCTTAAATGCAAATGCACCCATCTGACCTTGCCCCCTTTGCAGTCTGAAAGCAGCTCTGTGTACCCAGCCTAGCAGTTAGTTATCTGCCTGGTTATCATCCAGCATGTAGATACTACCCTCCAGCCTCTCACAAATCCTCCTCCACATCCTGTCTCTGTGGTCTTTCACATATGCCTGAGCTGAACAGCTGCAACTCATCCTTGCACCCAGCTCTTGGGTGGAGAATTAATGGGTGGTTTTGCAACTTTTGTTCCATGAGCAGATGTGACTGTGCAGAGCCTTTCTCCTTGTGTTTGTCCATAATTATAATCATGATGTTAGCTGATACTAACTTCAGATGAAATTCATGGAGTGGCTGTATTGTCTCCGTTGACTTCTAAGCACAAATTACAGATTGGAAGTCAGGTGTCCATGCACAAATTCAGAAAGTGGAGGGGAGTTTTAAGTCACTGTAAACTCATCCTGCTCTGTCACACAGCATGCTCTCCACCAAGTCCCCACTACCTGGCAGGGCTGGTACTAAGGAATTGCATGTCTTTAATTAGCCAATTCAATTGATATCACTAACACTCAAGGGAAGTCCTGACTTGCTGGTGTGAAAGCCCTGCAATTTTGGCAAGCTGTTTCAATGCTCTCTGTTGCTAGAGCACAGGAAAAAGGCAAAAACCCAGAATCAGTGTGATCCTGTTTTGTCTATCAAGAGCCCCTGTGATCACAGAGCATATTTCTCACCCTGCTCAACATTTTTTGCAGGAAAAGCTGACATAAGTTGGCAAGGACAGCAAGCAGCCCCTCCTTCTCCCTCCTTCTCCAACCAATATAAGGAGCAAATTCAAAGACTCCTTGATAAAGTGAACCAAGGTACAACCACAACAAACCCCTGGTGCTGTTTTGCATTCTTCCCCATGGTGTCAGCTGCAGGCTGCTGTGCCAGGCAAAGCAAAGCCCATCCTTCCTGGTAGCTGAACATGTTGCTGATGCAGGCCTATAAGGCTTCCTCCTTTCCATGACAAAACTATGCTTTATTTTGGTTGTCCAGATTGAAAAGGGAGGTGGTTGAGCACAAAACCCACCAGCCATGTGGGGTATGATTTAATATTCACACTATGGCACAACTATTAACCAATGTTAAATTGGTGCCTGGTGTCTAAAGCTCAGAGTGGCATTGGTAGAGTCAGAAAGCACGTGGTCCTTCTGGGAACAGGTTCACCATGTGAAGCTATCCCACAAGGCAGAGTTAGCAGCCTGCACAATACATGTGTGAGTGCCTGTCATTTAATGGATGACTGCACAGAAATCTTTCCTGTGCTATTACATGGATGTCCCCTATGCCTCCGGTCCAAAACTGGCACCTTTCCTTTTTCAAGATCTCTTTTATACAATGGAAAGATGTCTCTTTCCATTGTAATTTGCCTTAGGTAGACACCTCTTTCTGCCACATTAAACATGAAACTTCCCAGAAAAGTGACAGTCCTTGCTCAAGATCTCTTGCAATTTAAGGACAGGCAGAGAGAGAGATTAGAAAAAAGGAATGAGAAAGAACAGGGTTTGTTTGGGGTTTTTTTGTTGGTTGGAGACAATTAGGTTCAACAGGATAGAAGGTGATGAGGAGGTGGAATTGTACCTTTAAGGGGCATTCCAGTCCTGTGTCACAAGTCACAGAATGAGTTGAAAGGGACCCACAAAGATCATCAAATCTGATTCTTAAGTGAATGGCTCATACAGCAAATGAACCCACAACCTTGGTGTTATTAGCACCATGCCCTAATCAGCTGAGCTCATCTCAGGGTAATTTGTTTCTTTTTGGGCTCACTGTAATGAGCTAGCTGGAAATATAGTGTTCATGTTCACAAAGGATCTAAACAAAGATGTGACTCAGTCTCAGTCTCTGTCTCACTTCTGCTCTTGAGCTTTCTGTGTAGTGGAAGAACATGGGGCCAGAGCAGGAACCAATACACCTGAAAACTGAACAGAGGGGTCATATTTGAGCCATACTTCAACCCCACTCTACCATGGCTTCACTCTGACTGGTGTGATTGCTCCTTTCTACTTCCAAGAGAATGAGGAAGGATGCAAAAAAGGTGCACATCTCTCCCACAGTGCAATCAAAGGCTGGACAGGACAGTAATGATTATTCACCCTGTCTCTGTGCATCACACACACCAAAGGAAATCCTCATCTGGATTACAGCATTATATTTTGGTTGAGATTCTCAATATTTCTTATCAAATTTTGTTATTTAACCTCAGAAATAACCTTCTGCTTCTCCTCTGAAACTTGGTATTTGTGGTTTCAGAGAACAGGGGGTCTCTGGTTGAGGACATTGCAGCAGTAATTGTTTTCAGGGTGAAAATGTTCATATGTGGTCTTTGATCAGGAAGGGCTTTTCTTACATTTACTAAGAGGCGTGAAAGTGGACAGTGGAGGCAGATGGATAGATTGGCAAAATCACCTCTTGGAAGAAAGCCGAAAATGAAATTATTGTTCTACAGAAGGAAGAAGAAAGACATTTTATAGCCACGACACAGCTGAATGGAAGATGGCCTCAGCCTTCAGCATTCACTAAAACTCTAGATGAAGCTTATAACCATATCTTCAGGCCCTGTAATCCTCTTTAAAGACAAAGGTAGTGTAATTGTGCAGTAGACAACATCAGCTGTGGGTTGATTTTACTGTGATATCAACTGAACAACTCCAGGTCTTGGCTTGTGGCCATCACAGGAGAAGTTTGCCTGTAGCCAAGGTGCTGCTGCGGCGAGGACAGGGGGAATCTTCCCATCCTGTTTAGTCGTGGCTGCTCTTGTGAAGCACCTCACTGGCCTTAGTGGCTCCAGGGTGGGCAGTGAGAAGAGGAGCCACACATCTGGCAGTGGACAGGAGTGGTATTAATACAGGACCTTCTCTCAGGGGCAAGAAAATGAGCCATGTGGGTGTGTCCTGGGCATGTACAAGTAATTTGTGTCTGGCACTTGTACTCTTGAATATGGAGTTGTGCAGTGGCTCACCTCTGCTAGAGGGCTGCAGCCACACAGGGCAGTCCCAGCTCATGTGGGATGTGTTTGTATTGCAGCAGTTTTCAGAGGACACACGTTCAGGCAGTGCCCCATGCTGGTGCTTCAGTATGAGCTCCTGACCCTTCATAGATCTGGCAGTGAAGTGTTTCCTTTTACCCCATCTCTACCCTACCCCACTGCCCTGAGCTTAAATGGAGCTTTTCACTGCTTTGAGCCCTTGGGTTGAGTAAAGTGGTGGCTGCAGGCACACACACAACTTATTGGGTAAGTCGGGACCAGCAAGAAACCTACTCAACCCTCTGACTAGATGCCTACTTGTCCACTTGCCCTAGGACTGTGCAAGGAGCTGCTTGCCCTCGTTCTTTGCCTTCCCGAGTGTGGCTCTGACATGTTTGTATCCATGAGAATCCTAATGGCTTTAGGACAGTTGCATCCTGCCACAGCTGGTCTGCTTGGGTGAGTGTCCATGCATGATGCAGCATCTTTGAAGGGTCTGGATTCCGGGGTTCTCCACAAATTTCCTCTCTGGAAAGAGGAGGCTGGGGAAGCGGGTTTAGGGCCAGCAGGTGTGAGGGAGGTCCCGGCGTGACAATGGAAGGGAATAATCTCTCCGACCCTGCGTCTGCCCCTCGGGGTTTGTGGTCCTGGGCATCCTTGTGCTGGGGGCGGGGGTCGGGAGCGGCTCCTCGTGCCCCCACCTGTCGCGCCAGCGGTGGCACATCTGGGCGGGGCGGCGCGGCCCCCCCGGCGGAACAGCGGTGTCTCCATGGCGACGGGCGCGGCGGGGGGGCCGCGGTGCCGCCTCCCCGNGAGCTGAGCGGGGCGGGGGGGCCCGGGCGGGTGGGACCGCGGCTCTCGGCGCACTCGGAGCCGGCGCTGCCCTCCGCCCTCGCCGCTACAGCCCCCGGGGAGACAGACCTTGCGCGGTGCCGCCCGGCCCGGATCGGATGCCGCCATGGGGAGCCGCTTCTCCAGCATCCCCGCGCTGCCCCGCGGCGGCCAGGGCCGCCTGCACCGCGCCCGCCACCACCGCCTCAAAGGTACGGCTCCGGCGGGCNGCACCCCCGGCACCCTGAGCGCCGCCGGCATTCCCGGTACCCTGAGCATCACCCTCAAGACGGACACGCGCGGTATCCCGGGGCACCTGAAGCAGCCCGGAGCGGGATGGGTGCTCTGGACACCCCGGGATGGGATGGGCACTCAGGCAGGACTTAAATCCTGGGTACCGCAGAGACCCCAGTAGGGATTGGATCCTTAGGTACACATAGCGCCCTGAGTGCCCCACGCCGGGCAGGCATCCCGGACACCTTGGGACAGGCTGTGCTCCCCGGAGTAGCATGGCTCCGTGCCTGGCACCCCGAGCCCTCTCGCGGTGTGAGCCCCCATGCCCTGCTCGTAGCACCGTCACTTCTCCTTCGGCAGTGCCCCATAGGTGGCTGATGAGTGCTCGGGTCTTTCCAGGCAAAGGTATCATAGGAAAGCAAAGGGCAACAATTTAGGGGAGTAAGACCACCGAGAGTCCCCAGGTCCTTATTGGTGAATGAAGGCTTTGCTTTGGTGTCTCTTCTGAGCGCTCCATGAATGTGTGTGCATGGGACTGTCAGTCCTGTTTGGAGGAGGGCAGGGAGTATTTGGGGTTTCGTGTCTAGCTGATGTGGCTATTCTGTTCCTCTTAATGATGCCATCCATCCCTTTTCTGAACTCCTGGGGACCTGTTGGCACTAAATGGGATGGGGGTGACTTCTGTAATGTGCACAGGAGATCTTGCCAAAGGTCTCCTCTATCTCTGCTCTTTTTTACCCCTTTTGCTGTAAGTTGGGAGGGTGGTAGCAGAAAATAGCCCATCGTTCATGAAGGTGATTTTCTTGGGCAGCAGTGCACACACACACTGTGTGTGTTCAGCACTACCTGGGTACCTCTTCTCTAAGGTCATTTTCTCAGCCAAAGGCACTGGCTGATGGTGGTAGAGGATGTCACACGTCTCTCTGTAAGCAGGGAATGAGGGAAGGTGCTGCTCTAACAGCCATTTCAGATTATAACTTGTTGCAGCTTCTTCTATGTGTTGCAGAATTTGCAGCCACCAGCATGGAAAATCAGGATGCTGCTGTTCACCCTCATTTTTGCTGTGCTTTTGTATACTTCTTTGGCGTGGTGTAGAGGAGTGGAAATGGTTAATGATGAGCTGGGAAACTGGTTGTTGTATGGAAGGATTTTCTGGTATTTGCCTTATTCTTCTGCTGAATCTCCCTGCCCGCTTCGTCTGTACTTGGGTGATTTGGAGCAGTTGTGTGAACTGAGGGTGGTTTGTCATGGCTGTTTCAATGGCCATGCAAGGAGATGTTAGTGATGTTCATCGCTCTGTCATGGACAAAGTCACTGAGAAACTCAGCCCAAGCAATGGTCGTACTTCAAATTAGACTTGAAAGGAGGGGGATGCTGAATCCTAGACATTGAACCATCATCCTCTATCAGTGCAAATATGAAGGCACACACAATGCTGTAGTTGCTGGTATGCAATTGTAAACTGCCAGGGAGGATTTGTCTCTTTAAGAATCATGCTGTCAGCTGGAAGTCTTTCTGGAGCAACCTTAAGCAGATAAGAATTTATAAACTGAAGCCAGAAGGGACAGACACTGCCACTTAATCCATTAACAGTGGCTTACATGAGATTTGGAAGATGCTCTGTATGAATCACCTGATTTGGGGGGTAGCGGTGGGTTGTGTGTTAATGGCACTTTGTTTGTCTATTCCTTTAATTTACATTTTAATTAATTTTCTACCTTTGCTGAGGCAGGAAGCAGAAATAGTCTCAAGATTGTAATGCAACAGAGCATTGAAATAATTTTTATTTGGAATAAAGAGTGAACAAGGCATTGCCTTTGTTGTAAAAACTAAGCAACTGCCAGGGACAATATGTGCCTTTTCTGTCTTTTTTGAAACCAGACTGCCTCAGGTCCTACATTTAAATGCAGAATAAACAAGTCTGATTGCATTTGACAGGTTTCTGTAAAACGGACTCGAGGCATAGCAGTGAAAGTATGAATGTCACACAGTTTTGTTACATATCCGCCATTTAACATTTTGTAAAGTGTATTTTAGTTGAAGGTCCCCAGTTGTTCTTCTTTCAGTGTCTGGCTTAGTATTATGAGTACTGAACTTTTATAAGTTGGCCACCATCTAATACTTTCTTACTCTGTGACAACCTCTTCCTAACCTGGTGCTGGGGTGATTAGGGCTCATTCTTGCTTAAGAAGAAGCTATGATTGCATTGTTTCCTAAGGTCGTCTGTGGACTTTGAATTCAATCCCTGTATCTTACAAATTCATCTCACCTAAGTAAGAAGTAAGATCTCTGCACATGGTAGAGCTGTCGCCCACTTGTGCTGAAAATTTTTATGTCTTTCTCTTAGTCCTGCTAAAAATGGTCATCTTTAGTTACATAAATCTTCTGAAGACCATGTGATACTTCTGGTGGTGGTGAAGGCATAACACACAAATCTCACAAAGACTGACATGGCTGGCAGAATATTTGCTTTGCTTTAGATGGTCATGCAAAAGGAGGAAAACACACAACTTGATTCTCAGGCTTCATCATCTCAGGCAGTTTTAAAACCAGGTAACTGAAATATACAGGTCTTTACGAAGGTACCTGCCAGAGCAAAACTGGAACCTCGGACTGATGATTTTAGAGTTGCTTTTGAGTAAGGTACTTTAAAATCTATTATGTCCAGCTGCTTATAAAAGCACTTCACATAACTGTTTACTAGGAGCCACTGGACTTGAGCACTTTGGAATTACCTGTTCCAGAGCAGTATGTCATATCTGGATTATGAATCCAGATTTTGATGTCATAGTTGTGCCTACAGGCTTTGGCTGTTTTGGAGACAGTGAAAACTGAACTCCTCCAGGACTGTAGGTGATCTGATGGTCCTGATATGGCTGTTAACCTTTAAGTCCTGGCCAGTGATTGGAAGGAGGTTTTCACTTGGTGGTATCATGATGAGGAGGTTGAGGTGAGATTATTTTCAGAATTCCTGTGAGTATTTCCCTTCCCATAACCCAGATGTAGTTTGTCAGGGGTGACAGAAGGTGATCCTTTGTGTACTTTCCTAATGCTGTGCAAAAGATTATGATTATCTGGTAACAATCTCCTTAAGGATGCAGCCAGATAAACGCCAGGAAATTTTTGCTGTCCACCCTCTGTGAAATATGGTTTGTGAAAACTAGTAAACAAGGTGTGTATGGCTGTTTGGAGGGGAGCCAAGTGGGAAAACTCCAGCTATATCTAATCTCCTGAATTCTGAGATGAAAAGGATCAGCCTTCTCATCAGTGGCTCTGTGTACTGTTTATTTACTTATGTCAGGGCAGTCTGCATTGAACCAGTGAGACTTCTATTATTTCTCAAGAGATGCGTCCTCAGTTCATCCAGTCTCCCTCCCCCAAGGTTCTTCCAAGGTAGTCTATTCAATTTCCTCTATTAACTATTTTTTCTAATCCTGGTATAGCTCATTAACTTCCCCTCCTTGCCTCGTGTTACGTCTTCCCAGTTTCTAACTTTTGCATTCCTTTCTTAGGTACTGCTCAACCTTGCTAGAAGTGTTTAACTCTTTCTCCTGTGAGGTGTGGGCTGTGTGCCCTGTTTGGGCTGTGGTGTAGTTCCCAGATGTTCTGGTCCAGGACACTAGAAATGAAGTTTTTCTAGTTCTTGGGTCAGAAGTTAGACACAGCACTTGTATTCCATCTCCTGTGCTCCATGGGAATGTAGCTCTTTATCCTCACTGGTCTCATGTCCTCAGCTTCAAGAAGGCTTAGCCATTGCCGTAGACAGCAGATCAATATTATATTGTAAAAGCTAAGAAGTATTACTGTCTTCTCTCTTAAATCCTCTCCTCCAGCCTCCTACTCAGGTTGGTACTCTTTACTGAGCATCTCTTGCCTTGAAAGGTAGAATTCCATGGTGAGTGGTAGCAGGCAGGATTTCTTCCTGTTGATTTTCTCATAGGTTAATGCACCTATGATATTTATGCAGAAGAATGCATGCGCAGTATCACAGAGACAGCCCCAGCTGCCAGGGATCCTCTTTTCAGCCGTGCAGATTACTCATGTGTTCTTCTTTTTTATTTGTATTACAGTGGCATCCGGAGGCTCCCATCAAGATCCTAGTCATGTTGTGCTGGCTGCTCCTATGGTTGCCTGTACTTATTGCTCATTCATCCAGATAGCTTTTACTCATGGGTCTGGGTGATTGTCTGTAGGATGATTTGGGGTTTATACCTTCAGAGTAACACATGAAGCAGTCTGGCACCTCAACAGAACAGTTCTTAGTCCTTTATTTTTCTGGAATACCTGCAGTCAGAGTCAGCAGTGGTTTGCTGGTTACCACCTCTCTGCCTGCAGCCCCCCGACTGGCAGCCTGATATGCAGCACTTGATCAAGAAGGCAGAGGCTTTCCTGCTTTCCCTTGCCCACAGAGGGTACCAGTCAGGATTACACAGTCTTTGCCTGCATTTCTGCATTTGCTGTTCCAAACATTATATCCCACTGACATATAAACTTGTCAGACTTTCCCCCTGTTTCGCTGGTGCTTTATGAGCTTCTGAAATACATGTAGAAGATAGTAATCTGGCTGGTGTAGGCATTTCAATAATTGTATGTTGTTGAAAGACCATCCTGCTGCCAGCTCCATTTTGTGCACTCACTAGATAAAACCAAGGGGGCAGTAAAAGGTTATCAGCAACTGATGGTCACAGGGCTTAAAAGTTGGGGTGCATCACAAGCATTTTTAGGCATTACAAGCAGTGCACTGGGGAGATACCAACAGTGATACTGTGAGATAACCTCAGCTCCTATTGCTGTCATAATTGGTTCTTCTTTGAAGTATTGTATTATTTTCTTCCAACCTTACAGAGTCAGAAGTTTCATCATTCAAGGCTTTGAAGGATGCATCCTGCTTCCTGCCCTTCTGCTTTTACTCTGTCCTGGGTATGCTTGTCTCCCTCTGACCTGTCAGTGTGTCTGTATTGTGGGTATAAAATTTTTCCCACCTGAGGTTGTCAGGTTTGTATGACCTTCTCCCAAGTACTAGATTTTTTTCTCAAGCTACTGAACTTTGATTTATTGCATTTAAACTGCCTAAAATTGCTCAATGTTCCAAGCACAGCAATTTATTGATCTTACTTTTCCTTTCCCATTGTCTGTTTCGTAAGGGGATGAAGCCTGTTGCTGAAGCAGGTACTGATGCAGCTTCTCACAAGTTTCCCAGGATTTCATGTGGTTTCTTGCCCATGGGTGATTCTCTGTATTTCTCAAGTGTAAGAAAATCTACTTTTAAAAACCAGTAGGAACCCAAACATCAGTTGGATGATTGAGCTAAAAATATTAGTGCCAGGCTCAGTGATTAAATAAAGCAAATTAAATACTAAAAATTATAAGGGAAGCCAAACAGAGGAAAATAGAGGGCAGTAATAGATTGTTGTATAAATGTGTATATTATGTTTCTATTATGTGTAGTTCTGGTTCTTCCCCTTCCAAAATCTCAGGAAAGATACAGAACTGGAAAAGATTCAGAGGTGGGCAATGAGGATGGTCGTAAGTCTGGATTAATTTCATATAAGGAATGATTGAATAAACTAGGACTCTTGTCTCTGGGAGAAGGGACAACTAGAATGAAAATGGCTGACAATTAAAGAAGGAGAAGAGCTTCATCATTCACTGTTTCTTACAGTACAAGAATTAGGAGGACATCAGATGAACAAAAAGGAACTGTAGTCATCTGCAGTAGATAGTTGCTCAGTAGAGCTCATTACTGGTGGATGCTATGGATGCTAAAATGGGTCCTCTTTTAAGGGAGATTGGAGGAAGTCATGAAAGAGGAATCCTTTGACGTTTGCGACAGACAAAGCCACACATTTGCTCTTCTCATTTTGACTTCCCAAGGGCATCTTCCTGAGGCTACCTGTGTTTAGCTGATAAGAATAGTGCTAAAATGAGAACTTAAAACTTCAGTGGAAGGTGCAGCTGGGTT
>VZUA01101569.1:0-12152 GCA_013401035.1 Horornis vulcanius
AAAAAAAAAAAAAAAAAGCAAACCAGAAAACCCCAAAACCAATTCCCAGTTCAAGTTCAGGTCCTGATGATTTAGTCACCAAAAATCAGTGTTACAGAATGGTACACAAGGTATAGTCTAAAGGAGTAAAAACAATGGTTTAAAGGCATCAGTCACTACCAGAACAGTAAAATGGTCTCACTTTGCTGGCTCACAAGGGAGAAAATAAGTTGTGGCAGTTGAACACCGAGTGCTGAATGCAGCACCAGCTTGTGGGCCCCTCTGGCTAACCTGAAACCCACGTGCTGTCCTCCACACATTCCAACTGCCAGCTATCAATGTGCAGCTGTGCAACACAGGAGAAAATTGGGGAATCAGAAGATGAAAATGGCAAACGGATAAAAATTTGTGATCCTATTAAAAAAAAAGATCTGAGCAGGTAAGACAATATAATGACAAAATTCCTGCCTTTGCATCATTGAAAAGTTACTATTATTTCATCTCACCTCCTCCTCAGGCTTCTGCTCAGTGGTTTCAGCAGCATTAGAAGACTCATTTTGCTGCTGCTGAGCCTGTGACAAGTCCTCCACCAAATCTGGGTTATTCACAGGCTGTGAAGTTCCACCACTGAATGAACTCTCTGAATTAGCTAATCTGGAAAAGCCAGAAGTGGAGAACAAAAAAAATTCATCATCATTCCTAAATCACTTCCTCCCTAATCTTCTAAAACATGCAAAAATATTGCAAATATATTCATTCTCACACTAGCAAGAAAATAGAGGATTTAAAAGTGATTTTTGAAGAACTGGCTGCTCCATCCAAGCAACCACTATAACTACCACAGTTCCCATGGGCTTTCAGACCCAGTTTGATTTTTAAAGTGGTATTTTGTTTCATTTTTAGTGAAGCATTTGATTATACAAACATCTTGCAGGCAAGAGTACATTTGGATCATAAATCAGACAGCATGAATCCACCCTTCTTCAAAAGTACCGTAAGGAATTTGAAATTAAAAGTTTCATCAGCAACCAAGATACACCTTTCTGGATGTGTTTAATATATTTCTCCACAAACACATTTAGAGGTCTGTGATTGGGTATGATCTTGGATTGAACTCACACAATCTCCTGTTCATGCACGTGGGTATTCGAACACAAACAGGACTAGCTCCCAACAGGTTCCATTATTTAATTTTACTGCAAGAGTTGTATCAATTTACCTTCCTCCAAAAAAGGGCAAGATGTCTGCAGGCAAAAGAGACGAGCCAGCATGCAGAAATACTTCTGAACGTAGACTGACAGTGAGGAACACACATTTTGGGGCAACAACCCCCTGGACATTCCCAGCACTGTGCTAAGTAGGCAAATTAATGTAAGATTTTTGGACTCATCTCAGATTCTAAACCTTTCTTGAGGCTAAAGAATACTTGGCATTACCCAGTTACATTCATGAAAATTCCTTTAACAGCAGGGTATGCTTCAAGTCTCCTTTGCTCATTTATTCCAGTCTAAGCTACTCATGTCTATGGCAAATTTTAAATATTCAAAATAACTGTTCCTATTGATGTAGAATACAGCTATAAAAATTTGATATACTTTAACAGAATTGTTATTGGAATGCCCATGGGAATATCTGTCTTCAGAGAGAACAGCATATTTTCATTCCTCACTACAATCAGCAATTGTGAGGTAATTACTGGTAAAGACACAAGGGCGGTTGAGATCCACAGCTGACTTTGAGACACCAGATTGAGCTCATATTACTGACAATTAGAAAGAGAGCAAGGGAACAAAGCAGACACCTTCCCATAAGTTAATTATATTTGGTATGTGTCAAAAAGAATAGGAACAATACAGCTCTGGATTCACTGTGAGGGATTGAAGAGTATTTCAGTTTTCCTCTCCATTCCCCCTTATCAGAGAAGCTCCTGAAACTACACCTAAAGGAAAAACTTCATGTGATGCAGCCATTTGCAGCAAACACTGATGAAAGCTCAGCCAAAACATTAATACCTTTTAAACACAAGGCTAATTTTAACATGGACCTAATTTGACACCAATAAGTTTCAAGTCCCAGATAAGTAAATCCAAATTCAGACCTATTTGTAGTCGAAGTGTTCACATTCATTTTTACAGTCTTAATTTCACTGTTTGGTGCTTTGCAAAACAGGAAAGAAGCTTCAATTATCAAAACACAGCAAAAATTCCATGCATTCTTAAAAGAAAACTTCTCTTGGCATTGTGATTTTAAGAGGCCATTGTCACAGTTTGTAAAAGCAGAGTTGGACTGACAAAAATGAGGTATCAGTCTCAGTGATCAGTTTCAGAGATCATTGATAAACAGCTTATCTTTAATTAAAATCATTTGCTTAGCAGGGACCATTATGGCCAACAGATACTTCCTTCCTCTCTGTCCCCATAATGTCACTTAAGACTGAAATCCTAGGGATTCACCTTTTAAAGCTAAGCGACACTAAAGAACAGTTTGTGACCACTTCTATCAGTTCAGAAGAGTTCTGGTTTCTCCTAAACAGAGTCCTGTGATCTTCTATCAAGGCCAAGGGAACATTGCAAGATTGAATTCTGTTGGGTTTTTTTCTCTTTTTAAAAATTACTTAGAATGCCCTTCTCCCACTGAAACAATTTCCCTGACAAGTGCAGAGATAATATCTACCAGCTGAAGGTGAAAAAGGAGCTGCTTACCCAGTTACATTAATTTCACTACCTTCCTTAGATCCATCCTCATCTGTAAAAAGTGGAGGAAGATTGGAGCCAGCTACCAAGTTCTCCATATCTCTGGGGAAAAAAAATAAAGGTAAAAAAGGTTAAGTTAACTGTCATTGTTTCCCTTCACGACACACCAGGAATTTTGTACCCCATGAACCAACTGGCCAGTCACAGCTGATGGGCTTCAGGACAGATTCTGTGGGCAGATGTGCTTAGGGACTGTAAACAAAGACCATAAATGACACTTCAGTTCCAAGTTTCCACTTTAACTGAGCCCTGTGCCAGTGCCACAGTGCTGCTGGAAATCCCTGCAGTCCTATTTTATCCCAAGACAAACCTTCATTCACCATACTCAGCACACAGGGAGGTAGATCCTGAACTTCCAGTCCACCTGCCTGATTATTCTTCATGGTGCACCCTTCAATAGAGGTTTGTGTTGACCACAGAAGAAGACTGAAACCAGTCTCCCTGAAGTTTCAAATTAAGACTGTACTAATAAATCCTTGTCCAGATTTTCACAATTAATCTATGTGTGCAGTTGAGCACTAAGTAAGAGAACACAGGTATTTAGAGTATTCTACATTCAATAGAACATAGAACAGTTGCTGAAGCAAGTGGTTTAAGGACCGTGTACATCTCACTGAATACAAACTGCCCCCAAATTAGAAGTAGCTCCATTTGTAACCTTGTGGCATGTCACGGGAACTCAATGTCAGAGATGAAATCCAAAGCTCACTTAATTTGTCCCCTTCCTCACTAAAATACAAAACTTTTGTATTTCAGTGAAAAAAACCCAAACAAAACCAAAAAGCCTCAACAAACTCACTCTGTGATTATGAGTTGCCAGTTCAGGCCATACTGAAGGGCCATGCTACTTAAACTCCTGTTCCTTCAATTTCAGGGTCACCTCTGATGAGCAGCAGATACTCAACTCAGTTACTGCCATCCCTTTCATCCAGTATACTTGGGCTTTGGGCCTCCAGGGACTGAGGAGAGCTATCACCCTGTACTGCTTTCTCCTGGGTTGGCATGCTTTCCACCCAGCACGGAAATCCAAGTGATCTGAGAATAAAATCCTGCTCCAGGTTTTGAATATTAGACGGGCTTTCCCACATCCCACCCCAGCTCCAAAGGTAGACGTTTTCTAGCAACTAAGGTCACTGCTTCTTGCATCTTAGAGATTTTGCAGATCTCTATCACAAGTATGACATGGATGACATTCCCCCTTTTCTCTTCTGCTTTTTCAACTGCTGAGATCCTCAGACCACCCTTAAGGATCCCATCATCCTGACTCCTTATCTAGCAAATAATTAAAGCTAAGCACACTACTCCTAGGTAGTACAGACACTGATCTCTAGCAGAGGAACACCTTTACTTGTGTATAGGAAAGGTTCATCCAGAAGTGAAGAAACTGAATTCCTGCTCTGCCATTACAAACCAGGGACTAAGGACAGTTTTGGGGGCTCAGCCTTAGAGCTGTGGCACAGCTGGAGACTGAGCAGCAAAGGGCTTTCAAGATGTTCAGTGACTAAAGCACCTGGCCTGATACAGGATGGTGAGGGCAAAGGGCTTGCTCAGCTGGCAGAGGGGGCCAAGGGTCAATCTCACAGAGCCTAAAGCCAGTGGATGGAAGTAGCAGAGCTCACAGAACCAAATTCTCCCCAGTCATATTGGCTTTGCAGGTTCAGGCTGGACACCAGGAAGTGTTCCCAGAGAGGTCGAGTCTATCCTGGCAGATTTTAAATGCTAAAAGCTGTAACTGACCTAAACTAGAGTTGGCAGTAGTCTTCCTCTGAGTGGAAGGTTGGACTAAGATGACCTCCCTCCAGATGTCCCCTCCAAGCAACATCTGCAGATCTATGAATCACAACTCCACATCATGGGGGTTTTTCACATTAACAGTATCTCTAACAGGAAAAGAAAGACAAATAATATAATGCTGCTAGGAAAGGTAGTGAGATACTCTGGTGAAACAGATAGGATTGTAATCCTTAAAGAAGGCAGCACAAACAATATGTCCTCACACACGGTTAAGAATCTACACACATAAAAAAGAAACTACATGAAGGCTGGGACTTTACATATCACAAGAAATCTGAAAATTCAACTGATTTGAGAATGATGCTCTTCACTGCCCTGGAAGCTGTTTAAGCATAGCTTCTAAACATACAACATAAATTGCTTCATGCAGTTGTCATCTAAGAGGGAAATTAAGTTCTGCTACATGTTACACAATATTCATCAGTTAAAAATCCTAAATTATGATTTTCAAAAAAGGAAGCCTAAGCAATTATGCCCATTGTGACATTCTCACCCAGTCCTGATCTGTCTGCTCACATCTGGCCCAAGCGCACTTTCAAATTGCAGGGCGGCAGCTGGACACCAACCTTAACAACATATAAACAGAACACAAACACAGGAAGCCAGAGAACATACACTTTTTTTATTTAACCCATATGTTTCAGATAGTAACTCTTTCAGATGATGCTGACCCACATCCTAAAGAAAAAGTAACATCAGTGAATTTACTATGGCTTCTAATCAGCTCCAGAGACCAAGAAAACAAAACAATTCCGCTAAAACTCACAGAGAGCAGATGGGAACCTACCCAGGTCTTTCAGTCCCATTTCTCAGGGATAACCCTCCCATACTCCTGCTCCAAAATCACTAACCAGTTTCAACCCCACTGCAGAGCTCCATGTTTATTGAAACACATTTAACTAAATTCAAGGCAACAGAAACAATGTACACTTAGTTTTCTAGTGGCTTGCACATAGACCCTATTTTCAGTTTTTAACTGTCTACCCAAATTCAAAAACAAAACTGAAACTGCTGTTAAACTCTAAACTCTACCAGCCCTACAGTTCAATGCAGGGAAGTATCTCCTCCAAATAAAACTAAACCAAACTGAGTAGCTCTGAGTTCACTGAACTGCTACACTACTGGCTGTGCTGGCTCAAGAAAGCAACCAGCTAAGCAGGAATAAAGCGACTGATTTATTCATTAACAGCAGTATTTGACAAGATTTCAAAGGTTCAACTAACACATACACTAGCATTAGTTAAACCTCTACATGAGCCTAGAAAAAATCCTACATTATCAAAAATGTGGCTTATTTTATCTTTTCCTTTCCCTCTCTTCCCTGATCTGATTGATCTTCCCTGATCAATCACGACTTCGTGACACAGAAAGTGAACTATTTGTAACTTTCAGTTTAAATTTTTCTTCTGGACACTTTGGTTGCAGGCCATAGAGAACATAGTTGAATGAAATTGTACAGAGTGTACCAACATGCTCTGACAGAATTACTCAGGAAATGAAAGCAAAACATTTACAGCATAATGATCCAAGTGCTACTACACACATCAAGGATCAAACAGAAGGTAATTAAACATCATTCAAAACCAGAATACGGTTTAAATAAACTTTCTTAATTTCTTCTCACATTACCTTTTGTAGGCCATGGTATGTAACTATTATTCTAGTAGTAAAGATAAAGTAGCTGAGTTATATTTTGCATATGATCAAATTTCTAATCACATTTGTACAACAGAGAGGAACACTCAAAAGCAGGCAGCTTTAAAACCGGGGTGAGAACAAATCCACAGGTTAAGCTAGACAGAATGACTCACTTTTCCACAACATTACTGTGGCTGCACTGTTCACAGCACTACTACAGGGCAGCACATGTAAGGACATGACAAAGTTCAAGGGCCTTTTATTCATGCTATAAATGAAGGCTAAAATTTGCCACATTCAACCTTTTTGTCAAAGCATCAGAAACAGCAAAAATGCCATTTAAAATGTGCAACCAATTTTATCTAGCAAATCCCCATATTGTTATTTGTCAGGAGCCAGCTGGAGTCAGAGCAGCACGGCCACACTGCCCCCACACAAGGCACAGGCAGCGCTGCTTCCCCCTGCGGCCACTCCTGGCCCGGGGCTCACCCGCAGCCAAGTCTGCTCCTTGTGCAGAGCCTAAGCACAGCAATCGCTGCTGTGAACATCCAAAATGTTCAGTGCTTCCCAAAACCCAGCCTGCCATGCTTGTGCACAGTCATTCACTGCGGGAGTGACACAAGGCTGGGCTCTGCAGGGTGTGCACAGCTCTGGTCACTCCTACGTTACTGTCACAGGCAGACCGACTTCTTCCTCATCCCAAGGCCAGGCCGAGTCTTAAGATGCCTCTGAACACTAAGAAAAGGGTAAACAGCCCTTAACAATGTTGCCTTTTCAATGGCTACATTACAATAGATAATCTTACAACAATAAAAAAATAAATTACTAAACTCTTTAACCATCCAATTACAAACTAAGCTTATAAAGACATGTTATTTACTACAGTTAAGCATATTTAAATATGAAGTCAGCATCAGAAATCCAGCTTACAAGCTGATTATAAAACACTGCAGGAGTTCCAATTACCTCATCACCAGATCTAGTTTTAGAAATGTTACTGCTGAGTGGAGAATTTTTCTCCTCAAGTCTCTCATCCCCCTTTGCCAGAGTAAATAAGTGCAAATTTTACCATTCAGATGCTAACAGATTACAAAAAAATAGTCATCTGCTACATCACAGAAGAGTCACAGTATTCCTTATCTCAGCATCAGAACCCATGCACTTCAGAATGCAAACAATCTAAATTCAGATGATTTACTGAGACAAAAAGCCACAGGACCATCACTTCCTCTGCCTTCCCACATGTAGCCAGAACATCAGAAACAGAAAAGTAAGTCCATCTCCTATTCAAACCACAATGCTTTTGGAGCTGTCAGAGGAAGTTCAGATTCCCTCTGACAGAGCCTTTTCTTCATCAAGCTGGAGCAGGAGCATGTTATCCAACATACTTCACTGCAAAAAAATCAGATTTGACTTTTTCCCAACAGGCAACTCATTAGACAAAGGTTTTTGTGACTAGGAAAATTGCAAGCTCAACCTAATGGAACAAAGGTTTTTCTGTCAAACCAGAAATTATATACCAGAGAATAGCCAACTGCTTTTATTTTTACTTCTTGCCAGTAAAAACAAAGAAACACTACAGACCAAAATAGAGATTTGTAGGAAAAAAATTCCAGAGTTCCACTGCATTTCCAAGCAGCTTAAGGAAAGAAGGGAAAGATGTAAAGCTTAGGTTTATGCTTAGTTTAACTGGGTCTTTGCAGCAAACATTAACAAAGTTGTTCATTACTCTGCCCTTAGAAACAGCTGTCAAACATCTGCAAACATGTATTTTAAAAACAAAAGTGTTCAATTCTGCATTCTACTCTTATTTAGATAAAAGTTTTAGGATGAGGCACATACAACACATCTCTCATATATATATATATGGAAAAGCTTGCTGTTCTCTGGAATGAAAGCCACAGGAAAGGTACATACTTAACTCTCCAAAGGCAAGAACAGCCCCACATCGATTCTCTCCCTTCAAATACATGAGTGAAATTTTGCATTACTAATAAACCAGCTTTTTAGATCACTTCACAGAAAACAAAAGCCCACAATGAGATGTAAAATAAGTGTGCTGTAGATCCCTGGATAGCTAAAACCCGTAACTGTGGTTACCTCTGGTATGAAGAGGGAGAGGGCTTTGCTTCCTAGCCCCTCAAATACAGGTATTACATACCTATGGATTAGGACAGTTCATTTTATTCTGAATTAACTTTGTTCATGATAGCATCAATTGCCATTTAAACTCATACCATTAACAAATACAATTCTGCAAAATTTACTTAATTCTCATATTCAGACCTCACATGAGAAAATAGAAAGACATTCAGATCACAAAAAAAGTCTCAAATCTTGAGAATTTTTTATTTTTCATTAATCACTCTACCTCAAGTAAGTCCAATAGATGATTACCAGGGATGGGACTGCGTTTTGTAATCTGCCTATAAAAATGTCTTCTGAATTTCCAGTTACTACAGACAATTTAGTCTGCTTCTTTGCCTGCTCTGCCATTCAAAAATTCCTCTGGGATCTGAGGGCCTTGTACTCCACAGGACAAAGTTTTCCAATAGCTCCTTTCCCATTAAGGAGGTAAAAGGGGTACTCATATCACCTGACAAGCAGCAGCTACAGAGCGTCACAAACAGTGCCTGGAGCACAGACACTTCCTAAACCACGGCACCCATAAATCACCAAGAGCTCAGCAGACCCCAGTAACTTCCCCAGCAGTGAGCAGATGGTTATTCCCCTTCAAAACTGAAGTTCCATTCCTCAAATCATTTATGTCTGTAAGACTCAATCACTCACTGTTTGTGCAATGCAAACATAAAGTGCCATGAGCAAAGCAGTTTATTAAAAAATGTAAATGAACAGACTGAAGATTTTCATGCTGTTTACCCAGTTCAAACATCTACCAGCATCACACAAGTGAAACAAGAAACAGTATTAATTAATGCTTGAGGAGCACTTTGATTTAAAATGCCAAACAAGTATTCTGAACTAGAGATAACCGAATGTCAAGGAATCCTGATTGTGACTGGCCAGTGAAATGCAAAGTCACATATTCGAAAATAAAATAATCGAAGACTGCATACACCTGATGAGGTTGGAAAGTTGTTTTGAAGCTATTTC
The DNA here is from genome assembly GCA_013401035.1 of Horornis vulcanius. Taxonomy (NCBI): domain Eukaryota; kingdom Metazoa; phylum Chordata; class Aves; order Passeriformes; family Scotocercidae; genus Horornis; species Horornis vulcanius. The sequence goes on from VZUA01101569.1 coordinate 9,279, forward strand.
AGCACTTTTGCTCTTCCTCAAAGCTTTATTCTTCACAGAAGTTGTAAAGAAGTAAAGCATATATTTCAGGCTCACTTATATTCTGAGAGGAAGCTCTGGCTGCTGCCACAGAGGCATACAGACTGGAATTTTTCATGCACATACCCACCAAAACAAGTAATTACGGCCATTTTACAGAATATGGGGTCGAATAGTTTGGATGTGAGAATATACTGAGATTGAGTATATACTTAAAAGAATGACTCACCACAGGCATCATGACCCAACACAAAAGCATCTACTCTGACCTCAAAAGCCACAAAGACAGCATGGAACTGGATATTTTAAATGCTCTGATATGGGTACAGGGACAAAGGTTAGAGGAAATGAAGTGTGGGAAGAGTCAGTGATTCTCACACAAGCAACTCATTCTGCCTGTTTTCAGAGAAGAGCCATCTTAGGAAAACATATGACATGTCAGCCTCCATACATTTTTATTCATATTTTCCTGCTGTTGCCGTGAGTTATTCCAAGATAAAACAAGTGAGTTTGAACACTCAAACCCATCATGTACAAGAAATTGTAATTTTTAGATAGTTGTGCAAAATACCAGGCATGCAAACCTGAACAACTGAACTGCTATCAGCAAATCCTTTCTAATAGCAAGAATAGTGAAGGGCTGGATTGGGCTGTTTGTTTCTAATCTGGCCTTAAAACTCTCTGGTAATAGTTTCATATCTATCAGAAATCGAAGTTTGGAGGTACATTGCATGAAGTGTACCAAAATCCCTTTTCAGCCAAGGTTCTTCTTGCAGTGCCACATGGCACCACTGGCATCCCAAGATAAAAATTGTAAAGGCCTTGAAACACAGTGAAGGAAAAACTAATAAGGAAAGTGAGCACAAAAGAACAGTTCATGTAAGTATCAATACATCAGTGGATACTGCTTACAAAACCTTGTCTGGATTCCTGAAAAGGAAAGAAACAGAAAAGACAACCCAGTCCTGACAAAGCATCCTCCAGGAACAGCAGACAGCTCCTTTGACCACTGTTAACAAGATTTGAAAGCTGTCTGAGTTCACAGACAAAATGTGACAAAATGGATATGAGAGGAAAAGACTACACCAATAAAAAAAAAATCAGGAAAATTTAAAAAAACTAACTTTATGCTCTAAACTAGGCACACACCAGGATATCCATCTCAGAACCAAAGGGAGAGCTCACAGAAATTTTAAAATAATACAAAACCTAGGTACTTCCATGGCTCCATAAGAGAATTAACTTAAATCAACAGCATAACATAGACAAGTTAAAATAAAGCTTTCCCTTTATTCACCTTCATCCAAAAGCAAGAGAAAATGACAATATTTAGCATCATGAATGGAAAACAAGGGAAAAAAAACTAAAAGCATAAACCCACTGGAGTGGTCTGAGTGCTCTCCAGTGTTAAGCAGTACATAAAGAAATCCAGAGATGCATGTGAGGGATGGGAATACGGAGGCAGAGGACACATTTTTGGAACACCTGTAGCATATGTAATGAAAAACAGCTCATTCTGAAGCTCAGGTAGGATTGAGAAAAAAGTATTTACAATATTGTATCTGATCTTCAAACTGTTTCCAGTAGCCCAAAAAAACTGCTCTGAGGGCAGTGGTGAACTTCCTCCTGCAACCTCTTCTTTGTGCATCTCCTGTTGTATCATAGGAGGCATATCCTTGCAAGATTATTTGCAAAAAGGCAAAAGTGCTGAGGGAAAAACCCTAAGAGCAGAGTCTCACTGCCTAGAGCTTGGAGCCAAAGATGAGCCTGGGAAAAGCACATCCGAAACTTAATCTGCTCTACCAACTTCCCTCTTCCACAGCTGATCCTCATATGCTGGAAACAACAAACTGCAGGTGGGAAACATGCACAAGCTTTGAAAAATAGAGTTTATCTATGCACTCAAAATCAGCTCTAAAAGAGAATGTAAATCTTTTCAAACAGGTTGATGATTGAACAGACATGAGGATGGAGGTCTCAACACAACACAATGTCTTCAAGCACTTGCACTTGGAAAAATTCCTAATTTAAGTTAGTTACAAGTGTTCTGAAGGATATCTGGCATTCAGGTTTGAGTACTTACCATATTTAGCAAAAAGCAGATTTATACTGCTTTTACATTTCTTTTGCATGATTTCATTTCTATATATATTTAAGTAAATATGGTTCCTCTGGTTAAAGCAGAAATATTATCCCAATACCCCTATATATGGGTAGAGATGCACAGCTGGTTTAAAGGTCATAAAGGAAATATTTTAAAGCTAAGAATACAACCAAACATCAGAAACAAACTTTGAAGCACTACCAATCTTAACCTTTATTTTGGACATCTCAACTAATTGCTAGGCTTTGCTTGGTTTCTGAGATCTCAAGTCGCTCTAAGACTGACCTGAATACACATCATGCAATTCTTACTGCGAAGAGAAATAAGAACTGAAGTCTTTGTGATCCTTGCAAAAGGTCAGCAACATTGTGGTTTACACAGCATTAAACAGTGGGAAAGCGGAAAAACATTTCTATTTTCAAAAGGGCTACAACATAGATTTCACCTCTGTATAATATCATAACCTGAAGTTCATTGCCTTGAGCAGAAACAGACAAAGCCAACTGGTGGAAAACAAGAGTTCAGGCACCTCTGTCTTTTTTGATTTGTGGAGCCTAAACATTTTACAACAGAAGTGCAATCACAGAAAAGTTACTTTCTTTGATTACCTTTTACACTCTGTTAGAAGTGAGCACACAGATTAGCTAAGGATCAAATACCACATTTAATCCCTAAAGTTAGCTCAAGAGCTTTCTGAGTTAAGACAACTATCTTCTTAGTCACCAGCAACAATAAAATAGAACCTTAGAATG
>VZUA01101600.1:0-18580 GCA_013401035.1 Horornis vulcanius
GTGTGTGTATATATATATATATTTGCATGCATATATACACATATGCCTAATAATATATTCATGTGTGCACATACTAATTCTGCATTAAAACTCCTCTAAACGAAGAAACCTGAGGAAGCTGCATGGCAGCCTGTAAAACTGAGCCAGTTCAAAGTGATATGTGAGAGATTGCAACACTCCAAACAAAATGCAAGATGTTACTTTAAAAGAACCAGGCTTGGGCTTTTGAATTTATGTAACCTAAACTGATTTTGTCTGTTTAAAATTGTTGTTGCGTGTTGGGAATCTCAAAGAGGTGAGGAGCAAGGCTGCAGACGTTTCCTTTGGAGTCCAAGATTACAAGCCCCTTTGCTTCTCCCTTCAGCTCCAAAGCTGTTAATGGTTTGCTTCATTTTATTAACAGCAGACAAGAAAAAAAAATTCCTCCTCGGAGCCTGTGTGAGGTGACAAGTTGGATAATAACAGCTCCTTTGGAAGTTTTTATAGTGCATTAGGCAAACATAGTGGATGTTTATAGACTTTTAAAAATGCTGATTATATAAAAATGCATTTATAGCCTTCTAAAATACCAAGCTACTGTAATATAAATATTTCCAATAATAAAAACTAAAAATGTGGATTATTGGCTTGATTGGAGCATTTTCTAATTGATTTCTCCTTTCTTTGGGCCAAAATCTGATCTCAAACCATGAGACTGACCAACACCCTGTGAAATGAGTCAGGTCAGTCAGGTTTTCACATCCCGCAGAAGATGCTGCACTGTCCTGGGATGAAGCCAGGCTGACTGGACCATGCAGCCCATTCCCTTTTCCAGCACCTCAAGCACCTCTGGCTCAAGGGAGCTCCTGGAATGCCCACTGCACCTCCCAGCAACCTGCTGAACCAGCCACCTTCCCACCTCGCTGGTGCTGAGGAGGCTCTTGGTCACCCAGTGCTTGGTCTTCCTCTGTTCTCCATAAGAACTTGTATGAATAATTAATTTTTTATTGGCACAGAAGCCTTAGTGTGGCTCTGTCCTGTTCCAAGCTGATAAGGTTGCTGGGGATGTGCCTTCTCCCTTTCTTGTCTTTTTTTTTTTCCTACTTTGACATGAAATTCCATCAGTAGGTGGAATTAGCTTTTGCCAATGGCAGTTGTCTCAACACAGATAAATTCTTTCAAAAAATTAAGCTTCTGACAATTTGGCATGTTCTTACCAAAAAATACTCCAAACGCTTAGTGGAAAATGAGTTATTCTTAATTTTATAAAAGTAATCTTTTTTTCTTTTTTTTCTTTTTTTTTTTTCTTTGTCTTTTATTAATAATTTGGAAAGACCAACTCTGGACTTCATAGCTGCCTGCAAAGTCCCTGAAGTCAGCATGAGATCAAGCTCTTACATCATACAATACTCAGTTTAACCCAAAAGAAAAGGGTTTATTTCAATTTCATCTCCCCAGAGCTAATTTTCTTCCTTCTGGTAATTTAAGTTCTATTTTTTAAATAAAAATCACTTTTTTTTTTCAGTGTCCCACCTCTCCAATGACAGAGCCCATTGCAAAATTTCCCATTACTTAAGAAAATCTCAGCCCCACTGGCGAGAAAGGATGGAGGGAAGATGCTGCCTACAGCTCTGCCACCAGATGAAAGCAGCAATTGCATCACCATTTTGCAACATAACAGTGCTTAAAAACACATCTCATAACTTCTCCCAGAGGCCAGCTCCAACCTCCTCTGCTGCACACAGACACAACCCATCTGTGTGACACACACAATTCATGCCATATAATGAAAAAGGTGGGCTAGGTTTTTCCCCCCATGGTTTTTTTTTTTTTTTTCTTTTCATTTGGTGTTTCCAACAAGAGAAGGAAAATAAAATTGTTTTCCAAACTAATGACGAACGGAAGTGGTGTTCATTGACAGCTCAGTAGTGACAACTTTTCCTCCAAAATCCCAGTGTGGGAGGCAGTGTTGTGTTGGACTCCCTTGTTTAGTTGGGCCACTGAGGCAGGAGGTTGCTTTGCCTGGGTGGGAACAGCTGGGGGGTTCTGGGGCTGTTCCCCAGTCCAGCCACCTCCAGGGCTTATCAGCCCCTCGCTGTTGGCAGATGAAACAGTGACATTAGAGATAACTGAGCCAATTACCCACAGCTGACTTGAGTTCATTCACATGTTGGGGGCTTTTTTTTCTTTTTTTGCTCAGCAAGATGTAAGGGTTGGGTTTTTCCTGGACTTTTCAGAAGCTGTGGAATCCAGCTGTCGGATGCTCTGGCAAGGATGAAATATGGCTGTTAGAGGGGTTTTGGCTCTCTCTGTATGCACATATATGCAAATCCAGTATGTTCTGCCTGCAGTTTGCATGTGTAATATAATACCCTTGTTTTGGAAGGTATTTCCCTGAAGACACTATCTACCTCACCTCCCAACACAAATGTTTTTTAATTATTTGAGGGGTTTTTTTTTCCTTCATTGATGGCGCAAAATGAACGGTGGGCAAAAATACAGAACAAAATATTTTCATAGTGTTCTGCTTGCTTTTAAAGTACACATCTCTCAGATACTTGGCTCTTACTGTAGTTTTAAAAGATTATGCCATCATACTCTAAGGGAAAGAACAAAGGACCACTCATAAATTTAACCCAGCTCCCCATATTTTCCAATCTGTCTGATGTCTCTGAAACCTGGGAACTTCTTTTGTGTCAGGGACATTTATGTCTTCTCCAATGTCCTTCCAACAATACGTGTTCCAGCAACAAGGATTGCATTATATACTGTGGTTTTGTTTGTGGCAGAACAAAATTAAATGAGTACATAAATTACTCTGCTCCTGGAATAAAGAAACAAGCTAAAGAGCGCTGTTGCTTTTTTTTTTTTCCAAAGTGGGGTGGTTTTTTTTTTGATAGGATGAGTTAGATTTCCTGAAACCATGTGCAAATTAAAAAGTTCACAGTTCATGCTTATTGTGAAGACTAAATCTCAGACTCATTTTGAGAGGCGGCATATTTAGGAAGGCACATTTGGATTTATATAAGAACTTGTAATTGGCTTCCCGCATCTTCCTTGAGCAAGCATGCCTTCCGCCCCTCCCAGATTAACTCTAGTGGTGCTTAATAGCAAAAAAGGACACTTGTGGCTTGGTACACTCTAAGAAATATCTCCTGATGGTCGTGGAGCTCTGCAACATTCCTCTGAGAAGACCTACTGCCTCAAACAACTCATTCCTGAAATGTAGCAGTGCCCTTTGCACCCCCAGGTGCAGCCGGGTTCAGGGCACTGTCCTCAGAGAGGTTTTAAAGCAGCAAGAACAGCATCCTTGGAGGGATGAGGGCTGCAGCAGGGACACACTCATGGAGAAGGTCCAGGTCCCCTTGAGCACCTCCCCACCACCCACTGAGCACAAACCTGCTCTCAGTTCTCTTAGCAGGCTCCTCCTCCACTGCAAATCCCAGACCAGGAGTGCCCGGGGTCACTGCTGGTGGCTGGCCAGAGCCTGGGCTATACAGACTGGTTTGGGAGCAGAGGAACCGGGGGAGGTTGGGGAGAAACCAGATCAGGAGCTGACATGGGAGATGCACAGGCTGGTGGGAAAAGCAGAGTGCTGGAAGGGCTCGGCGCTTTATTGCTCAAACACATCTTTTCCGTGCGTACAGGCTAAGGTAACAAGATGCATGATTTATTTAGCACAGGGAAAGCAGCTGTTCAGAGGCAGTGCAGGAGTTTTTAGGCAATCATGTTCAGTTCCTGAGGAGTCCCATTTACAAATGCTCACTGCTTCATTTTACCCCCTCCCTGCCTCTCGCTCCCCTGCCGTTATCTCGCCGTCAGGCTGTGCTGCAGATGCCTCAGGCTCTCACTCAGCCCTTACGTCTGCCTTCACTTCAATTTCCTGAAGTTCTTGGGACTGCCTGGCTCTGAGGGTCACCTCACCACTGTTATCTAATCTAGGAGACTATTTCTGAGTTTCTCACAGTGTCTGAGCCAAGGAACTCCAGCAGCACTATGGCATTAAAAACAAGTCACCCACCACAGCCAGGGGCATTGTGGGGCTTTGCTGCTTGCCCAGGAGCAGGTGAGACATCTCTGAGGGAACTGCACCAGCAGCTTTGTGCCCAGTGCTCAGAGCAAACCCTCTGCAAGTTCACCTTTCCTACAGGGCCTGTGTTCCCATCCTAAATGCATTATACAGGACTTGTATGTGTGGCTATGACTGCGGGTCAACCTCATCCATACAAATAATATCTTCTCTTTCGTCCCATTCCAGGGCTGGGAATGAAACCACAGAACTTCTAGAGGCAGTGTTGGTGGTGCAGGGTTCACCAGCTCACAGGGCTCGAGGTTTGGGAGTCACCTGGGAAGCACTGCACGTACCCTCAGCCCTGGTGCAGAATTTCTAAGCGATCTGGAATTAACTGTTCTCCTGCAAGTAACTCACTAATAGACGTGATTAGCAATTAAGAAAAACATTATTATCTGTCACATGGGAATGAGGAAATATTCACTGCAAACCTGTGCGTGACAGCAGTAGGAAAAGGGTCTAGGAAGGCTAAGAAAGTATCAGTGAGACAGTGTCATGGCAAAGGTTATCATGGGTAAAGACATAATGATGGGAGAAGAAGCCAACAGGTTGATCCATGAAGGATGGGATTGAACAGCAGCACCACAGCAGAGTGTGCACCATGTTGCATTGAAAGGAGAAGGTAATTTATCACCAAATATGGGGAAAAGTTCTTTTGAAAGATCCAAGAAACCTGAGTAAACCAGGTTTAGTTAGGACACAGCCCTCGTGAGCCATGAACTTACAGTGGCACCGATGGGATTTTGTCCATTCCTTTCAGTCATGCTTCTCTATTTATTTAACATTAACCAATTTATTCAAGTGTAAGCTAAGAACTGCTGGATTATAATAAATATTTATTGAATTTTAACAAATCTGTAGGACCTGTATGTATATTAATCCTCATTAAAAGTGCTGCCACTTGCCACTTAACCTACAGAAGCTGTCTTCCAAATTTATTATATTAAATACATATTTGAGATGACTAATTTACAGTATTAGTAGAATACATTTATGTCACTTCCCATATTTCCTGGTTTTGCCAGTTCCTTATTCCTGAGAATCCCTCAGGAACCAGCCAACAGGCCCCAAAACTAGAAGTGAAATGAATATTTTGAGAAGTTCACTGATCACTTTGTAAACCAGGGGTCCTGAGAGAAACAAACCCCAGACCTGTGAAGGACAATGCTAAAGCCAAAGGTCTCCTTGGAGGTTGAAGCAGAGAGCTGATGCCCCAATCTTCTCCTTCTGGGGGCATCAAGGTCTGAGCCTTTTCCTCAGCCACATGTTTTGCTGCATAGATAGAAGTCAAAGTCCTTCTGTCTGCTATTCCTCCCATGAACGTGATTAAATTTGGCTTTCATGTTCAAAATTTAGTGAAATGTCCACAGATTGTGAATGCCCAACCCACCTTCCTTTAGGAATCTGTGCCAAGAAGCCTGAGGGTCATCATCCAAAACTCACTGCAGTCAATAAATGGCTCATTTTGATGCCAGTGGCACAGGTCCACATTTTCTAAGTCCAGCCTCTGAAAGCATCTGTGGGTTTTGCACATATCTGACTTGGAGTTACAACTTTCCAAGCAAGTCCTGGATCTCTCCTTGATTTTTGTCCTGGAATTGAGTGTGTCCCACGGTGAGTGTGCAATGAGGTGTGTGCCCACTCCATGGCAGGGGTGAGGTGTGTTGTTCTGCAGTAATGGGATGGTAACTCCATTAGAAATAATGGTAATTATATTGTGACTCACCTTAACGCTACCAGATTATATCCTAATGACTGTTCAGCTAATTCATTTTTATTGTCTGTGTCTTGGAATGGAGTTTTTGGAGTGTGCTGCTAATGCATTGGAAATTAAGAGTGTACGTGGGCCGGTGGGGTGATCTGCACCCAGCTGCATATTTGTGCTCCTGAAGCAAAGAGGCTGTGAAATCAAAAGCGATTTAGTGGAGGAATAGGAAGTGCAGCCCTGCCATGAGTCCATCAGGAATGTCACCCTTGTTGGGAGGCAGTGGGAAGTGCAAACAAGTTCCTGCGGCACAGAGCTCCCCGGGAAACTCAAGTAGGTGTCACTGGATGCAGGAAAAGTGGAGCAGCAGCTGAATCATTGCCTGTTTCGTAGGGAAGATGTCTGGGACACGCACTGGAAGCTGCACCGGGAGAAACTGCCTGGGTCTGCCCAAACTGCAGCCCCAGCCTAATATTTTCTTGTTAACCTTTGTGCTAATGAGAGATAACGACCAGACTCTTGGCTGAGGCTGGAGCTGGAGCTCTCCCTCCCGCTATTTTGTTTACAAGGAAAGGGCTCCTTTTGTCTGCTGTCTTTGTGGCTCATTATGGCCGTAATTTATTTGGGGACACTGTTTTTGTAATGTGCAAATTGCCTTCCTCCAGGGAAGACCCGGCCTCAGAGCGGAGTCACCACCTCTCCGGTTCGCATCTCTCCAGCCACCCAGACGGATCACCGCAGGTATTTTTAGAAGGTCATTCCGAAGCAGCAATTTCATCTAGTGATTTTATCTCCTGCCTTTTAGCAAATATTGTTGTGTGTGGGTTTGTTGTTTTTTTTTTTCTTCCCTCCCTGCTGTTTTAGATGGTGACAGGTTTTAATGTCAACTTCAAATTACCCCATATTTCTCAGCCCAGTTCCTGCACCAGGACCTCTGCTGACACACGGAGTCACACTACTTGTCATTCTCAGCAGAGGGACCAAGACCGTGTGAGCCTGGATGAATAAATTTCTTCCCTCCCTTTTAGAGGTGGTCCCTCGAGACCATTTTTTCAGGCAGAGGGATTTTCCACTCTGCAGGACAAACAGTGCCATTCACAGAAAAAATATGTTAATGGAAGCAAGCTTCATGCCAGAATCTCTCTGCATGTGTATCAGGCTCAGCAGCAATGACAGTGCAGCTCCTGCAACAGGCTGCTCCAGCTAGCCAGGCTTAGAGCTGCTAAAGGAGAAATGCCTGCATTGCTGTGCATCCAAACAAAATAACCCCACATTTTTCTTTCTGTTTCAATCAGGACTTTCCCCTCACCGTGTTTCTTTAATTATGGGCATCAGACTTACAAGAGCAAGTTTACTCAAAACCCCCCCCCAACAAAACCATCTTGATTTTAAAGAACTACCACATTTAATAAGATCTATTTTAAGGTAGGTCAAACCCATGGCCCAAAAACCCTTGGCAGTGTCCCTTTGATATATTTCAGTAGCCAGCAAAGGGTTTGATGTAAACAGACATACATCTTCTAAAAGAGCAACTTGGATTGTGACAGCTGATAATCTCATTTTGGTGAAGGACTTCTTTCATGTTGCCTTTAGCTGGAGACTGAGGTCTCCAGCAGGAGTTGGAGGCAGCAGCAGGTTGCCAAGCCCAGCTGTCACATCTTGAGGGGCAGGAGAATGTAGCCATACATTTGAAATTCCAGCAGAGAGACTCAACCAGTCACCCATGTCAGAGTACTAATTCTCCTCTTATTGGTGAGAGCAGCATCTGGAGACAGTCACAGCCAGCTCAGCTAAGACTGGGTTCATTTTCTTCTGCAAAAAAAAAAAAAAAACCCCAGGTAGGTGAAACCCCCTTCCCCCTCACCACACTCCCATCCAGGATGGGGTGGTGCTGGTGCTGTAGGTGGCCAAGTGGGAATAAGCTCCTGATGGAGAATCCACTCCTGCCTGCTCCTGCCACCCATCTCTCTTCCCAGTGCCACCATGAGCAATGTGTCCTGCCGCTGTGTTCCCCATGCAGGAAGGTGCCAGATGGAGGCAGGGAGGACTGGAGGACATTTTTGATCCTCCCAGAAGTCTTGAAGTCAACAGGTACCATTCCTAGCAGTGACAGCTCCTTGCTCAGAGCAGGGCCCTGCACCACCATGAAGTGATTTTCATGCCAGTAATGTGACATGTACCTCAGTCCTGGAGCCTTTTCCAGTCCTTGGAGCACTATTAACAGGGAATTTTGTCCAACATGTCCTGGAGGTATTAGTTACATTTACTGGCCTGCCAAATAGCTATTTCTTTCTGGTTTGGCAGGAGGCATCTCATTCAGGAGGGAGATAATTGCCTGGCTCAATAGCTGATCTGTTTTCTACCCAATGATGGTTTCCCTTTTTGAAAATTGATGATCGATCAGTTATGTTAAGGATCACTAGATGTAATATTTACCACATATTATGTTTATTCCAGTGTGGGAGGAATGCATTAGGCTTCATATCATTCAAAGGGGATATTTCTGATGTAAAACTGTGCTGCATTAATGAGACTACCCATCAAGATGGATGGGTCAAATTAAAGTAGAACAAATTGCAGACTCCTACTTAAAAGTCACATAGGAACCTCCAGCCTACATGATTTGTAAATTTCAAATTGAGCCCACTTTTGGTTCAGACATGTTTACATTCATATTGGAAAATATATTAAACTGTATTTAATTATATCCATGAGAAAGGTTGTATAATTTTTTTTCTTGATGCCACCCAAGATAACTGAAGCTTGAGTTCAAGACTTTAAGATACTACTGTAATTCAAATACTGATATTATCTCTGCAATATAGGTCTGGGCACAGAAGCAAAGCCTTTCCTCTTTTCCAAAGGAATCACAGTGATTTAGGAATCATTTCACCTTCTTTTGTTACATTTCAAGCTTTACATTATATTTTAATAAGTCTGTCATACTGTACAGACAAAAGGATGTTCAGCTTCGGCTGTAATTAAAGAAAATCACTGCAACGGATAACATCAACCCAGCAGATTCCAATGATCTTGCTTTCAGCACTCCAAACTCTGCTGCTCTTTGCATACTGAACTAAAACAGCCCCTGCTCTCAGGGTTCATCTCTCCCAAATCCAGCTTCCAGACAGGCACTAAATCAGTCAGGGCCTCGCTGCAGGGTAACGTGGCCCATGCCAGTTTAGCCACCCGTGTTCAGCCTATGAATGTCTCCTGCACCAGCTCTGGGAGAAAACTGGGCAGGCTGGCAGTGTGTCTCCAGCAATACCAGATCTACCACTTTGATGAGTCCCAAGGAAATCCCACGGGAGAATAATGCTTTTGGTGCTCCCATTAGCATCCCTGGCCACTATCCAGAATTTCTCCTGGAATTTCAGACCTAAATCAGCTTACTAGACCAGAGCCAATGGTGCCTACAACCACCATCACCTGGTCAGAGCTCCCCCCTGCAGATGTGGAGGAAATCCTTCCAGTGCCATATTCAATAGATTTCAATAAGCAGTGGAGATCCCCTTTAAGATTTTATTGCTTCCTCTCCCTTGGACGAGTTAGCTGTGGAAAAAATCACCTATAGTTAAAGTTAGTTAATTGGAAACCGTGAATATTTTATTGTCCTTTGTGAGAGAAAGGAATTAAAGAAATGGATTTGGCCTTGATTTTTTCATTTGAACTTCTCTGCTTGAGCTGCACTTTTCTATTACCTCTGCAACTCTGCCTTCGTTATGTTATTAAAAGAAAAGTAATTTATGATTGCCAGTCTTGCAGTCTCTAATTATTTCTGGCTGTGCATCACAATTATTAACTTGAGTATCCACCCTCTTCCTAACAGGATAAAAGACTTTCAACCTCTTCTGGGTGAGTTACTCACAGGTAGCCATGCATCCATCCTTGCAGGCCACTGTCTCCAGCCAATAATCACACTTTTCCAGTTTGAAATGTTGCTTAAACTTTGGTGCAAGCCAAAGATTGGATTTACAGTGAAGATGAAACACAAGTCACAGGTTACTTGAGGCCTGGGCTTAGCACCTGGGTGTCCTAAAGCATCTTGCACTGTTCATAGTCTCCTTCAAGAGTAGGCAATAAAGCACCACTCAGCAACAACCAGAATATCAACATATCACTGCTGTTCTCTTTCTTTTCCCTTGGTTGCACTGGTTTTCCATTTACTTCTTGTGGGTAATGAAGACATCTGTTCTCATCCCGATAGCTCTTTGCAACTTGCTTCCTGGGAAATGGAATAGCAGCACTTCAGCAATTTTGATCAACTGAGAAAATACTGCCCTGTATTTATGGAGGTCAGGACCGTCATTATATTCAGGACATTTCCGTGAAAAGTCTCGAGGAATAGATGATGAATGGAAAAATCAGATTCCTGAAGCAAGTTTGGATACCCCAGAGATGTTTTACAGGTAGATCTCAAGCAGAAATGCTCTGGCCAGGTTTAGTGCTCATGAAGAGCAACAAAAATCCAAAAATGACTGAGAAATCCCCCACCTTTCACAGCAGAAACCCCAGAGCCACTGGGGAAACTCATTTTGTGTCGGTGAGTGTGCATTCCCCAGCTCCCATGGCCCCCATCCCCTCCATTGACTAGTGCTGGAGTAAAAGCCTGGGAAGTGCTCTGCTGAATTCCAGGTTTCATCTGTATCAATCATTGTCCCATGTGCCAGTACAAAAAATATGCTCCCTGGCCCAAATACAGCAATCTAAGTGCTGCATGCCAAACCACACATCTCCCTGAGTGAAGGCAGGCTAGACTGCTTTTTGGGCCCAATCTCTCACTTCTCTGTAACAAGATCATTTGTCTATAAAGCACCTCATTTTTATCATCTTTAAGATGGCCTTTATGGTAGGTGTAACTCCATGCAAAGGAAGGAGGGGGGGAAACCCTTTAAGCATTTTGCATTTATAGTTATATGCAGCTTTATTGCATAGTCAGTAAAAATCCCTGCTGATTATGTCATTGCTGAGGCAATCAGGTGCCAAAAATATTTTTTTTATTTCATCCGAGCAATAATCATTTTCTGCCTGAACAGTAGACCCAGTTATTGTTTCTTCCCTTATGTTTTCATTAATTAGAAGGAAGTGGAGAAGTAACAAACGACTCCCTGGATGCTGAAGTGTACATTTTTCACTGTCAGGTTATAAGAGGCAATGGGCAAAGACAATATATCCTGTCAGATGTGAGAGTACTTATTGTCAGCAGGGCTTGTAAAAATAGATAGTGAGGTAGCTTTCCTGGATGGAGTTGAAGCTATCTATGGATGGGGTTTAATCTGACTAATTATAACTAAAGACTTTGGCAAACAGCATCATGTAGCTGCGAGAACACTGGACAGTGCTTTTTTTTCCTTATCAAGTCCGTGTGAATGTTAATGTGTGTAAGTGTAAAATCGACTTCTATTAAATCTTTTAAATTGCCAAGCACTCCTTCACCCGCAGAGCCTCGCTCCTTCAGAGCAGCACCGTGGAGTTACTGGTAAAAGTACTAAAACTCTGTGAAACAGCCATATATCTTCTGGTTTACAGGAAGTGCTTCAAGTGAAGGGAAAAAAAAAGAAAAAAAAAAAAAAAAGAATACTTTCCAAGGAGCAGAGAGGAGAAGGGAGTTTCATCTCCAGCTGAGTGTCTGGCCAGGCTCCATTTTATCGACCAGCTGCCTGATCCCCACCACCAGGAAGGCAGCCTGGCTGCTACAGATGAGATTCCCTGCTGCAGAGGCACTGAGGAGCAGTAACTGGGGCCCATACCTTGCTGTGGGCATCTCAGGAAGCTCAAGCAGCTTCTTCTGACCTTCTCTGGACAAGATGTAGCCCCTGAAGGGTGCAGGAGCCCAAGACAGCCAAGAGTCCCCAGCCTGACTCCCAGCTGACTGGGGGTTCATGGAGAGCCTTTGCTGTTAGAATGAGGAGTCAGGGGATTCATGGGAATGAGTATTGGCTGGAGTGAGGGCTACATGGAGGGGAACACTGTCCTGTGCACCCTGAGCATCTCCCCAGCCCCTGTGCCCCCTGCCCCAGGGTCACCCCACCACTCCCCCAAGGCCCTCTCCAAGGTGAGCTACTGCCGAATATGGAAACAGCCAAGAAAAACCGAGCTGGAGCTTTTCTGGCGTGCAAACCATAAGTTAGGCTCTGCTTTTTTTCTTCACTGATGAATCTCATCTTAATTGCACCAAGCTTCTTGAGATTCCCAGATGCAGAAACTCTGTAGCCATAACCATTCCCACCTTTCTTAGCCCAAATGCTTTGCTAAAACCACCAGTCACCCTTTGATTTGGCAAGGTCTGAGCAGCCCATAGGAGCCAGGGACAGGCTCTTTTGGTTGGTGTGAGCTTTTCATGCTCTTCTCAGAGCACTCTGAGAGGGACCAGAGGGTCCCATCCCAGTGTCCAACACCCCACAGCCCCCACTCACAAAGAGCTCCTCTCCTGTACAGACATCAAATCTAACGAGCTGATCATTAGCAATGCAAAGCACCGAGCCACAAACCAGCTCCAGGCCTGAGGAGAGGAGGCAGGAGAGGAAACCTGCCATGCATGACAGATGTGAGCTGCACCACTTAGTGCACACATGGCAAGGAGCACTGCCAGGGTGGAGAACAGAACAGAACAGAACAGAATAGAACAGATCAGAATAGAATAGAATAGAATAGAATAGAATAGAATAGAATAGAATAGAATAGAATAGAATAGAATAGAATAGAATAGATTGTGTTTACTTCTTGTGTATCAAGCTGTGCTTTGCATCTTTACAGATACATCCCCATTTTTAACACACCCTATTTTCTGTTCTAAGAACAGCAGCCATGAAATCCACTCTGTATGTGCCAGGAGAAGGTTGATGTTTAGGCAGATGAAACAAACCTCATTTCATTTTCTTCTGAGGATTCATTTTGCCCGTCTGAGATGGATCTGAATTTTTTTCTTAGTTTTCTAATTAATAGATAGTTACTGACTTAGTACCAATGTTAATATGCAGGAAACAGCAACCAAGTTACAGCTGAGGTGCTCACTGGTTTAATTTGATTTTTTCTCACTGGCTTCAGTGAGATTAGAGACTAACCCAGCCAAAATCTGACCCAGCTCTCTTGGCAGCATCTGTCCATAAATGCTATGGTAATATTTCCAGTGTATAGCTGTGGGTATTTCACAATTTCACATTCCAGAACAACTATGATGACTGCTGAGAGCTTTTGCTTGATGGCATTGCTTCTGCTTGGATGACTTTTGGGGATGTGTGAAAGAGAAAAAGAAAGAAAAGAAAGAAAAGAAAGAAAAGAAAGAAAGAAAAGGAAAGAAGGAAAGAAAGAAGGAAAGAAAGAAGGAAAGAAAGAAGGAAAGAAAGAAAGAAAGAAGGAAAGAAAGAAAGAAAGAAAGAAAGAAAGAAAGAAAGAAAGAAAGAAAGAAAGAAAGAAAAAAAAAAAATAAAATAAAAATTTATCTGACTTGAATGACGATTTTATCTTTCATTCTGCCTAATCCTAAATGTGAAAGGTCAGCAAGGACAGTGCTATGAAAAGGGGAAGGCTGTGGTGTTGATATAGAGACTACCAGTAAATTTCAGCAGTTTCACATAAGGCTGCAGCTCCAGCCTGGGGAATCAGGTGCCACCAGCCTGAGGAGAGGGCCATCACCCCTGATGGCCAGGGAAGCCTGGGCTTTGTCCTGGTGCAGCCTGAACCTGGGAATGAGGCTGAGCGTGGGTCCTCCTGCACAGGATCCTGCTTCCCCCTCAGAGCTTCTCTTTGTCACCATCAGGGCAGCCTGGCATGACCAGAAATACCTCTCCATTCCCAATACTGTGCTAAAATCAGTGAGAGGGACCTGTCCTTGCTGCTATATCATAAAACACATCTATAAAATGAAGAAGGAAGAGAGAGAATAAAACGCGGAAAGTGGCATTGTGCGCAATCGAGCTTTTTGCCCCTCTGAGAAATAGTCTTGGAGTTGCCTTTGCACCGTGTGTGATGGGTTTGGAAATGAAGGATGAGGACTGAGCAAACCTGTGGCCATCAGAGTGCTCTTCCCCCAAGGACATCCCTCCTCAACCCACGCACGCCGCTGGCAGCTGCCAGTCACTGTGAGGAAGATGTTTTACAGCCTCAGAAGTACGAAGTCCCTGGTGACACTCTGCAGGTTTTATTCCCCCTGCCTGTTAAACACGATGGACATTGAGGGCCTTTCCCAGTGCATGCTCAGCATTGCAGCTCCCAGAGCCAGCACTGCCCACAGTAATAAAAGGTGATTGCTTCCAAAACTGAATATCCCCTTCCTTCGGGTCATTCTTTTAATTGACTTCATTAATAAAGGAAAGGCCCTGCTTAAACATAACTTCATCTTGCTGGCAGAACATAAGCAGATGTCATAAAGAAAACAACACACACTGTTTTTAACTCAAAACTTTAATACTAAATTGCATTAACTAATAACATAAAAACACCAACCATCTGGCTTTTTGGTGGGAGGACTCTAATTCCATTAGGACTTTAATAAATGTACTGCACTGTAGAGACATTTTGCTCTGATAGCCTGGGCAAAAATGAGGAGCGTTTACAAGATTAGTTTATGCAGCAACCCCGGGATCTCTCTCTTGGAAAAGCTTTAGATGGAGCCAAGGGGACACCACTGAAGGACAGAGATGATGTAAAAAGCACCTGCACTGGGGAGTGTATTTGGGGTTCTCAGGTGCCCTTGGGTGTAATGCCCTGGAATGTGGATATGCTGCAGGGGAAAGAGCTGGTGGCTCTGGCACTAGTGGGGAATCCAGGATTTTGGTAGAGTCAGCAGCAAAAATGCAGGAAAGGAGTGGATTGATCCAAATCCTGACATTTTTGTGACCACTGTCATACCCAACACAAAGCCTTGGCCATGCCATAGCGGGTTTCTTGTGCATCACTCTGCCAGCCCTCTGTGTCTGCCCTCCTCATACACCCCAAACCCTCCTGCCCCAAGCACATCACAGCAGCAGACAATGGTTTGGGTTGGAAGGGACCTTAATGATCATCTCATTCCATCCCCTGCCGCAGGCAGGGACACCTTCCACTAGAGCAGGTTGCTCTAAACCCCATCCAACTTGGCATTGAACACTTTCAGAGATGAGGTAGCCACAGATTCTCTGGGTGACCTGTGCCAGGGCCTCACCACCCTCAAAGTCAAGAATTCTTTCCTGAAATTTGATCCAACCTTGCCCTCTGTCAGTTTGAAGCCATTCCCCCTTGTCCTATCCCTCCATGCCCTTGTAAAATGTCCCTCTCCAGTTCTCTTGGAGCCCCTCTATGTTCTGGAAGGTGCCATCCCACCCTCTGATCTGAGGCCAGCTCCCTGCCAGCTCCCTGTCTATCCCTGTGCCCACATGAGTCACTTCTTCCCTTTAGGAAAAGGAAACACAGCAAACGTCACATTGCTTGCAGGAAAGGTGGAGCCTGAAACACACCCAGTCACCAGCAAACTGAATTTCTGAGCTGGGCAGTCACTAGCAGCATTCATTTCCCTGCTGCGCTGGCAGGACCAAGGAGGCAGAATCCCATTTTGCTCTTAGGATGTTATTAAACTGAATTAATCTGAGTATACTGTGAGACATAAGGGCAACTCTGTGTCCTTCAGTGGGGTTGATCAACAAGCCCTGACTAATGCAACGTGCCTGTTCCTGGCATGCTGAACTTCCCTGGATGAGTACCAAATTGGAAAGTGAGGGTAAAACCTGACAGCATTATTTTTCACTGAGATTAACATGTGACACAGAATTATAGGTCTTCCTTCACGTCAGTTTTGTTTTCCTTGGCTCTATTTTCTCTCAACACATTCAGAGCAAATCCTCACCTCTCCATTTCACGCCACAGTAAGAAGGAGTAAGCAAACAAGGCTAAGAACATCTATGTATATTATCATTATTTCTTTTTACAGAATTCATTAATGATGGGCATGTTAGGGTTATTTTGAATAAATTCCAAACTGTCACTCGACCCTCGTGATCACCTTGTCAAGGTAATTACTGGAGCTTTTTTAAAAAGCATCCTGTGCCCAGAAATATTTGTGAGTAAAAGTGCATTTCCATGTCGGTATCTTTGGAACACAAAGTCGATTTGCAAGGAGTTGCAGTGTCAGACGAAGCTTTTAAAAAGTTGGCTGCCTTCCAGATTTTAATTTACATGATCATTAATACTGACTTACTCCAAATATATCAATCAGTTTAAAAAACACCATGTCTCACTCCTCGTTCAGGGAAGAATCCTTAACCAGGTGAATGCTTGAGCATTTGCTTAGCTTTAAGCAAGTGCTTAAGTCATATTGAATGGCTCATTGTTAAGCACATTTTCCACTGAGAGAGAGCTGGAATTGAGTCTTCAAAATGCAGCATCCAGATGTGTTGTAAGAATAGATTCCCTGGGAAACCCCTGCATGGGGGACTGGTGATGGTCTGCACCCCACAGCCCCCAAAATCTGAGGCTGAGCCATCCCGGGGCAAAGGTGAAGTTTTCCAGGAGCCTGTTTGCATTTAGACACGCTCCTACAACCGAGGAGATGTAGCTCTTTTCATTAATGCTCTTTATTATCAGCTGAAATAATATTTCCTCAGCTGCCAGCACTTGCACAGCACGGCATTACCATCAGCCGGGAAACCCCGCAATCCCTTTAACCTGGCGAAGGATCAACCTGGGGTTTTTTCAGATTGGGAAAGCTATAATAAAGCCATCCAGAAAATGACAGGTTACAGGGCTCTGTGATTTGGAAACTGCTTCTATTAAGTTGCCTTCTTGTCTGGTGGCGGCGGGAGGGATGGTGATAGTGGGCCCCAGCCGAGCCCTCGAACGCGCTGCTGCGAGAGCGGCTAATGCCATCCTTGTACCCCTGGCTGTTAGTGTCATTTCTCTGCAATACATTGCAAAATAAACACCCTTTGGGTTTTCTACCTAAATCCACCACACAAAAGGGGAGTTGACTTGAATTGCCCGGCTGAATCATTAGAAAATGAATGCTTTGGGGGACGAAAAAAAAAAAAAAAAGAAAAGAATTACATTAGTGATCCCCCAGCTTGCCTTTGTGTCTTTTCTCTTTCAGAAATCTCTCATGTTGCTGCTCTCTGCATTTTTCTCACAGTATTGATACATGAAATAAAGCATAAATAACCTCCCTTTCTATTCTTAAGCCTTCGATCCCAGATCACCCTGAGCCTCTTGCCGATAAGACCATTTTCAGCATCCGCTGGCCTGGAAGCAGCCAGCGACGGTCAATGAGCTTAGGAAATTTGTCCTGTCACCATCCGGGGTGTGCTGTCATCCCATCAGGCACCTCTTTGGTCTTCTTCCAGGTGTACTGTGGGAATTTTTTTTATCCACAGATGAGCAGTCACAGGATGTGCTCAACATTTTGGGGGCGTTTCAAGGGTATGGGCCACGCTGACACGTTGCCAGTGGGTTTCAGGACAGGGGCTGACTTGCCGGTGCTCTGGTGATGGGTGAATTTTGGTGAACAGACTTAAATTAACCCAGAACTGCCCACATAAACAGCTAGTTTTACATTAATTGCACTTTATTCTGTTCTTACACACAAACGTTTCCATTTGCAGCAAGGTCGAGGGTAAGGGTGTAAAACTGATGATATATGGAAGAGGGAAAGGGGATTACTTGGTCCAAGCCCATCCTGATTTTACTGCTGTCCACCCTTTTTGGTGTTTATGTGGAGCTTCCAGAGATGCTGTTAGCTCTTCCAATGAGGTGATTGCGGAATGATTGCTTTTCAAGGTCAACAATTTAAGTTTTACCACCCTTTCTCCAAAAGGACAAAAGAACAGCAGCAGGTAGGCAGAGATGCATAGATTAAGCAACATGATCAGCTGTTAATTAAAGTCCTTTAGGAAGAGCAAGAAACGACTTAACCCTTCCCATCACTGTGTGAAGCCTCTTATTAGGGGCAGTGTGAAATTTTCCTTGCTTGCCTGTCAAAACCTCCCATTCCCATGCAGTCCCCATTACTGTCTCGTGTGCTCTGCTCCTCAGTTTTCATTAGAAGTTATCAGACAGAAACTTCATTTTTACTCAATATTTCCTGACCAGTTCAGTGTGTAATTGGTTCTCCTCTTCCATTTTGGTGATTGAACAACAAACATATATATTATATATATGTATTTGGAGGGATGGGGTGTATATATTTATTTTATATATTTTTAAAATATTTGATACATCCTCCCTGTAAAGCCCACAGAAAACTCACGTCATGGGCTGTGTTCATGGCACTGAGAAACCAGTTCAAACCAGTGTGATTTATATGCTGGTTTAACTAAAATCAGGGCAGTAAATTAATTCTGCAAGGGTCCTGTCCAAAATAACATTGATTCTGATTTTCTTGAAAATCATCCATTAGCCAAGAATTACTACCAGTGTTAGTGGAAATGCTGTAGTGTCATTAATTGGAATTAATGGATGGGTAGTTTTTATAGGAGATTTGAATGAAGGCAATATTCCTTTCAAAAACCATTTTATTAGAAATTTGCTTCCCAGCTGTAAAAGGCAATGCCACAACAAGCCATTCCACAATGCTTTATCCATGGCTTGATGTGTTTTTAATTAAGGGAAAGCAAAGCAGTTTGAAGTGTTTTTATTTAAAAAAAAATAGCCATATAACAGATAGTTATTTATTTACTGCATAATAGGGAACTCAGACCAAGAGAGGATGGAAGGGTCACAGCAACACTGCCCCGTTTTATTTGCTGGATCCTGAATGGTTCTTCTGGCTGTTTGAAGGGACTGCAGGTAATTATTGGTGCCTTGTAAATTGTGCCATTCACACACTTCTGGGGAGTAAAAAAATAAAAAAAAAAAAAAAA
>VZUA01101633.1:2878-13757 GCA_013401035.1 Horornis vulcanius
AAACTGGTCAGCATCTGGCTCCTCCCCTTGTGAAGGAAGTACGTGCCACGGAGCATGAGAGTGCAAGGCAAATTCCTCGCCATTACCATCCCAGAGCAGACTAGGCAGCTTTATGAGCACCAGACAGACACTGTGTTGTGTCTGTGTTAAACAGGTACTCTCTGGCCACTCCTCATCCTTGCACTTCACTACCACCTGCATATGCTAACGCACAAGATCACAACCATGGGTTTTTGTAATTTAGTATGGAAAGGGCATAAAACCCCATCTCAGCTCATAGGAAGATGCTGCTCCTTCAAGTGCACCAAGCCTTCCACAGCAGAGCTCACCAGTCCCAGCTTACTGCGCGCCCCTCGTCCAGCACACGCACTTCTACCAGCGGACAGCCCCGAATGCACGAATCCCACCCTGCCTGGACGTTTTCCACAGCAGCTGCCCCAGGCTGGGGGGGAATCCTGCCTCGGGGAGCAGCAGGAGCAGTTTACCTGGTGTGATCTGGCGGGCACGCTGTTTACCAGGCCCTCTGTGTCGGAGGGCGCCTTCTGCGGAGCCTGCTTAACCGGAGACATCAAGCTCTCAGAGGTACTGCAGCTGACGAGGTGGCAGAGCAGAGTTTGCACGACAATGTTCAAGAGGAACACGAAAACCAAAACAAAACAAACAAAACAAAACAAAAGAAACAAAAACAAAAGACGAATGATGGCAAGATGAAATGTGGCAAGTTACGCCAAAGTAAAAAAATGAACATAATGGATTCTGAAATAAACACACACAATTCTCCATCTCTCCTGAGACATTTCTCTGTCCTTCCTCTGAGTTTCATTAGTAAGCAACAGGAAGGAGCAGCTACTAACATAGGAGAGCAGCTCCTCCACAACCCCTGGTTCTTAGATACTCCCATTCAACTCAGCCTCTCTAAAATCATGTGTTTTCTTCTCAGTTAACAGTGGTAAACAGCAATTATCTTCTAACTGGAAGGCAAACAATCCCAGTCGCTGAGGCAAGTGTTGTACCAGTGCTACAGTTAGAGCCAACACTTGCAAGAGCCAACAGCTCTCTCTATACCAGCAAGGTACTTCTACCCAGGTTTGCATTAATTCCCTTGCTTTTACAGTTAGGCTGTGAGCCCAAAATAATTTTCCCAGCAGACACCAGTCTGTGGAGCAATTACCTCAAGAGTCACACAGGACATTTATGCTATGTGCCCTCATAAAGCTACTTGAATATCTAATCAGGCAAATCTTGGTTTTCAAACAAAATAACTGTCTTGTGGTGAGAACCAACACCCCTAAAAGAAGGCTGCTGGTTTTCACTCTCTGATTGCTTCTTTTCATCTCCTTAAAGCAGGACTGAAAAGAAAACAAGCCTGTGACAGAAAAATGAATACCACAGAGCAAATGCCCTTTAAGTTGGTGACTTCTGGGCAATGCAGTGAGGGGTCTCCAAGTGCTAGGTCTATCTCCTCATAGCAAAGCACTCAGGAGAGTTAAGCAGCCACCTCCTTGGCAGCAGTCACAGGAGTGCCCTCTGCTACCACAACCCTCTGACCACCCTTTTCTGAGTCTTTGTAGACAGTGTATAAAGTGAGTACAGAGACAAATGAGGACAGTGACATTAGGCAGACCACCTCCTCGCAGGGCAAGCATTTTTTACCCTTTGGTAGGTCTTACCATAGCTGATTTAGCTCCTCATACATGCAGCAGTTAGAATTAAAAAAAAATACTACCCCAGCTATCAAGGCAAGGGGTCTTGACTGTCTCAGAGACAATGCATCCCTTCTGTTACCAAAATTATGTAATCATTAATTGTTTTATTCACAAAACTCCTCAGATTTCTAAAATCTAAATGTTATCATTCAGGCTTAAGCAACTAATGTACTTAGATCCTTACAAGTTTTCCAACACCTGAGCTGTCTGAGCCCTGTTTATGGGGAATTTACTTTTATTTGGACACAGAGAGCTCTGAATTTCCTGTGCTTTAGTCAATGTACTGGCAAGTTCACTGTTGGAAGAGATGGAGGAACACCATCTGGGATAAACAACAACTCCACCCCAGTCAGACACGAGACAATGAACCCCAAGCGCCCAGTGAAATGCATCATCCCTTTGCCAACAGATTCCAGCACAAATTACAGTGATGTTAGTAGAGATCTAGCTGGTTAGTCAGCAAAGGAAGAGGAAATGTGTACACACACACACAGGTATTAACAGCAACCACCAACTTGATTAGTTACCATGGTTGTCTAGTGGGACTGGAAGAGAAGACCCAGCCCTGTTACATTCCCAATCTGGCGTCTATATCAGGATCTCTGTAAGGAGAGGAAGGTAAGCAGGATCCGATCCCAGCACACCAAGGCAGAAAGAAAACAAAACAGAACAAAACAAAAAAAAACCCACCAAAGTCAGAGCATGAATGGAAACCGTGGCCATGCAGGGGTTCCAGATGCCACGCAGGGCCCTAGCCCACCTCAGTTCAAGGCAGAATGGTTATCTAGGAGTAAGTGCTTCTCTCCACCACCACACACCGGGTTAGCATCATGTAGAAGACAGTCCGCAAGTTTGGAGGGGGTCACAGCACACTTGGTTTCTTTCTACACATCATGCAGAGCTGGCATGGTCAGTGAAAGCAGGACTTAAACCTCAGAGATTACTTTCCCAAGAGAGCAGTTAAATCTGCTACAAGAAATCACAGTGCATGAACTACTGCTCCAGGCTCAGCACCAACGTGTGTCCTCCAGCAGGAAGACACTGGAGAGCAGGTCAGTGGGAAGCAGGGCAAGCAGGCCACCTCAGGCACACTGACACTGCAGGGTTCTTTTCAGTTCTGAGGGGAAGGACACATGCAGAAAGGGAAAACCAGGCTTTCCACACAGTTCTGAGCACACACAGCCACCCTTGCTGTATTTAGCCTTACCATTGGGCAATAGCCAACTCACTTTGTCTAAGCTCTCCAACTGGGAAAAGGACAGGGCAAAGTTTAATTTGGAAATCCCCACAAGCTTATTTTTGGAGTTATTTTCTTATATCCCACAGGCAACCCAAAGAACCTGCAATAAGCAGGAATATTTGTTGGGCAAAGAACAGAAGAAACTCGTATGTTTTGGGATTGTTTCTAAGACTACATATATAATTTTCATTCTTTCTTAGAGAAGCAAATTACCAGCTAATTAGAGAGGAGAAAAAAGGAAGCACCTCCTCCACCAGCAGCAAATTTCATCACCACAGGACTCTCATCTGCCTTTGTCAATTCTCATTGCTTTTTCATATGCCCAAAGAACTGTGCTTCACTTTGGAGTTATCCTCCTAACACTAAAAACCCTGCAGGGATGGTAACAGTTGACGAAACACAGACAGTGAATGAGAGTGGATGCAGAGTGGCTAGTCCTTCCTTACTTTCAAGTGTGGTGTTGAAGGGGGTTCTGGCAGGTATTTGGCAAGTATTTTGGTCCAGGCTTGGGAGGCAGATACTGGTAACAGAAAAACCCAGTCCTAATCTTAACACACAGCATTCCTTAGAAGTGCATGTGCTTTCCCTTTGGAGGTGGTGTGGAAAGGAGAGCTGGAGGGAAGGGGAACGGTCCAGAGCTAGGGGGTCTTGGATTAAACGCTCTGAGGGCATATAGCCTTGTGTCTGGAGATCAACTTCAACACCTAGCGATTTTCAGGTGCAACTCATGGTCAGTAGGTCTCTTCAAGCACAGTACAGAGGTAATCACTAAAGGCAGATGATCACAGTTCCACATGACCGTGCCTATCTCTAGCTGTGATTGCCAAGGCTTGGCTGAAACAACTCCTACCCCCGCTTTAAGCCCTCCCTCTGGTCCTGCTGCTGTTCCTCACATCAGCCACGGGTGAGGAGGGAGATCTCTTACCCAGAGTATCGTTTTTTAGAGTTGTTCTTTCTGATGACAAGACACACGACAATAGAGATGAGCGATGAGAGACCTGTAACCGTACCGATGGCTATCCCTGCCACGGTGGCAATGGGGAACGCGGGCAGGCTGTCTGCGGAGAGAAGGGAGAAAACATTCAACTCTTCTGCATTCCCTGCTCAACAGAACTGCAAACCACAAATGCCCTCGTGTCTGGATTTGTTCAGAGCAGGAGGGACTAATGTAGCACCCAGAAATTACAGCATGCAGCCTAAGTGGCAGTGGCAGCAGGCAGCCAGCAGAGTAACATTCGAACAGAGCACACACCAGGAGTGTTCTTAATGTCACTGTCCTTCAGGAGAGAGTTCATGTTGAACCAAAGGTTTTTACATGTCAGGGAACACAAGTGACAATGAGGACAACCCTGTCTCATTTTGCATCTGAAGGGGGAAAAAAAAACCCAGGTTACAGCCATCTGGCAATTCCCAGCGAGGTCTACAGGAAAAGGCAGGGACACTTGGAAAGCAGATTTGGACACAGCACATCGCTAACCCACCAGGAGTGCTGAATGCTGGGTGTTCTCCAGGGAGCATGCAGCACACAGCAGAGCTCCTACCCAACATCTCTCTTAGCAGTGTTTATAATAGATGACTCTGGTGTCTCAAAATACAGCCCTGTACATTTTTATAGACTCATTTTTTCCCTTTCTAAGTCAGGATCATTGTACAATACCAGGAAAACACGTAGAATGCAGTACTGCTTTACTCACGTTTTCCCTAATATTATTTTGGGGGTGAGTAGGCCAAAAAAGAGCAGCCAGAAACAAAAGCCAATCAGAGAATGAGTACGAAATACTTACAACTCAAAGAATACACAGACTACTATTACAGCTCTTCCCAATGAGAAACAAAGTCCTTTCCTTCCCCTCACATCGTGGTTAACACAAGGAACATCTCAGGCCAGAGGGTACCTTACAAGACTCCATGCTACTCTAGCTACTTGTCCCAAATGGAAGTGAACCAAAAGAAGATCCAACAGGCAAAACCTATATGCCTATATAGAAAAACCTGTTTCAGACACCTGCATCTGATCATCACAGAATTGTTGAGGCTGGAAGGGATGTTTTGAGATTGTCTAGTCCAAACTCCCTGCTTAAGCAGGGCCAAGTAGCACAGTTTGCTCGATACTCTGTCCACTTTGGACTGGGCTATCTCCAAGGATGGGAGACTCCTCAGGCAACCTAGTTGTCATGGTTTGACACTGGCCCAATGCCAGGTACCCACGAGAGTCACTCGCTCACCCTCCCCTGTCACACCTGGGCAAAGGAGGGAAAAGAAAAAAAAAAATTAACAAAGGCTTCATGGGTGAGATAAGGACTGGAGAAATATTTCAAGGGCAAAACAGGCTCAACTTTAGTTGCAAAGTGAAATTTGTTACTAACAGAATCAGAGGAAGATAATGAGAAGTAAAATAAGCCCTTAAAACATCTTCTTCCCCCCAGACCCTCCCTCCTTCCCACTGACAGCACAGGGAAACAGGGCATGGGAGTTTTGGTCAGTTCATCACCTAGATTTGCTTCCGCTGCTTTGGGAGAGGAGTCCTTACCCTGCTGCACTGTGGGTCCCTCCCATGGGAGACAGCTCTCCATGAACTTCTCTGGCATGGGTCCACTCTCACGAGCAGCAGCCAAACTGCACCTGCTGCAAACAGGAGTCCCTTCCACGGGCATCCAGCCCTCCCAAAACTGCTGCAACGTGGGTCTCTCTTCCCATGGGGTGCAGTCCTCCAAGGACAGGCTGCTCCAGCCGGGAAGCAGGGCCCTCTCAACCCGGTCTCCCACTGGATCACAGCCTCCTCCAGGCATCCACCTGCTCCAGCATGGGCACCTCCCACATGGGCTGTGGGTTGATCTCTGCATCCCTGGTGGATCCCCAGGGGCTGCAGGGGCACAGCTGCTTCACCACAGTCATCACCAGGGGCCGCAGAGGAATCTCAGCCCCAGCACCTGGAGCATCTCCTCCTGCTCCTTCTCCACTGACCTTGGTGTCTCCATGCTGTTTTCCCTCACATATTCTCACCTCCTCCTCTTCTCTAACCAGAAGCAAACCCCCTCGTGACCCTGTTTTGATTTTCTTCTAAAGTATGTCACACAGAGGCGTTCCCAGCCTCTCTCATTGGCCCAGTTTTGGCCAGCAGCACGTCCATCTTCAGAGCCATCAGCCATTGGCTCTGCTGGACATGGTGGAAGCTTCCAGCAGCTTCTCACAGGAGCCATCTTTGTGACCCCCCTGCTACCTAAAACCAGGCCAAACCCATACACTAGTCCAGTGTTCAACCACAGTAAAAATGTGGGGGTTTGAGTGCAGACAGAATTTCCATTTCACTGAGACCACGTCAGTATCAGTTTTATGAAAGAGGCAAGAAAGCAACGTTTCCATTGCTCCTAAGTTCAAAGACTTTCATACCATTCTAATTTTTTGCCCCATGTGTGTTCACACCAAAGATCAAACATCTCCAGGTAACACAAGCTGTCTTGAACAGTGTTAAGCAGCTTCCTGTTACAAGCAGTGTCAGCCTAATGTAAGAACTTGGAATTCCCTATGAATTTCTGTTGTTTAGGCTTTAAACGGTAGTCCAGATCCAGAGTCTACTGAAAAAACAGTCTTGCTTTTCATCCCTGCCAGTAGAATTCTTCCAACACATTTGACAGAGCTGTTTGTGCAAACACCATGTAGATACTGCAGTGAAAATCTGCTCAGTTAGTATGGCAATTTTTAAAAATTGGGCCACCATGGAACTTACAAAATGTTCAATCCAAAACCTAAAGCTAACCTATCACCTATCAGATCATTTAAATGTGCAAAGAATGAATGTGGCTTTGAACAGTTTACAACACCAGATGTAAAATTCAGAACCATTAGATGCATGGATTGTAAAAAATCAATATGCACAAGTGCCATCATGTATTTATTCCAATCAAAAGACTTGCTCCAGCTCAGTTCAGGAAGAGTTACAACCTGTTAGAAAAGCTTGAAAACCCATTTCCAGTCTTCCTAAGAATCTGAAGACAAGTTTTTCCCATGGTGAGAAGCATTTCAAATATTCAGAATCAGAGAGATTTTCTTCCAGATGCCCACTATGGAGAAGTCAGCATGCAAGTCTGTTGAAAAATATCAGCTGAATTAGTGTACTGAAGTCAGTCTTGAGTTGCTTAATCTGGGTTAAAATCTGAAATGGCTTTTCCAAGACAGCCTGACTTTGCCAAACCAGCAGCTGCTTTACTGCTTCTTCACAGTGGCTATCGTTGTGAGAAAATAGAGGCCCTATTTTATAGAGGCTTCAAACTTCCAAGAAACAGGAAGTTCTAAGTGATGGCTGCATGTCCAGAGGTCCCACACAACCCAAACTGTTCCACAAAGAGAAAAATTAGATGGAGACCTTGCCTACACAAGCACATGGAATGACCTCGTGAGCAGGGGCACACACCTGCTCTAGCAGCAGTATCATTCCAATTAGGACACACAGATAGGCATCTTCCCTAACATATTAAAACTAATGGAATAGCTGCATCAGCACAGCCATTTATGAATTCAGCATTTACTCTTGTCCTTCCTACATTATAAATTTGGAAATGCAATTACTGTAACAATCATTTCATTGTAGGAAAATCATCACATTTTGGCTGACCTCCAGCTGAGGTAGAACAATCAAATGCTTTGGATGATCAAGGGAAATAAAGAGTCAAATTGACAAACAGAATCTTAGTGCACTTGAACTGTGACAAATGTTATCAAATGCTAACCAAAAGCCTCATGTAACTGCAAGTAGCCAGGCCTTGAAGTTCGTAATAGCCACCATGGATTCTTTAAGAACACCTGAGTAAAAGAGACTGAATGCACATTCAACCCAAACACCTTTGCATGGAACACAGTAGCATTTCACTTTCTGTATGTCTGGACCAGATTTATAGTTTTGCATTCCGTTAAATATACCACAAGGGTTTCAAAAAGAAGAGTCTGCTACCTTTTCTCCTTGCTCACCAGATTTCGTAAGTCACCCTAACCCTTGATGCAGCATAATGGATGAAATATATTCATAGGACTTCAAAATGAGAAGATGTGTTCTCATCAAGCCTTCTATTACCTTTTCCTAATAATTGTTTAAACCATAGGAATTAGTGGGCATAGAGGAAAAGTGTATGACATACAGTTTTTAAGCAGCTGACAGATACTGGTTCCATTATTAGGATCTGGAAGAAGAGAATTATAAAAACAGTTGCTCCCTCCAAGCTACTCCCCCACCCCCAATAAAAGTGATTTAGACAAGGAATGGAGGAGAAAAAAAACCAAGTGAGAAGGAAAAAAATCATATAGGGTGAATGAATACCTTTCTCCACAACTCTAACTCGGATTTCTCCTGGTTTGACAACAATGTCAGGTGGGTTCTTGACATCGCAAATGTACGTGCCGTTGTCCCGGAACTGCATGTTTGATATAGTGATAGAAGCATCTTTCTTGTTTAGATCTCCAGCCCAAGTGATCCTGTCTTTAAATGGTATGTCCTTTCCAGGGTATGACTTCCCATTTGAGTAATAGAAAAACTGCAGTCAAGGAAAAGAGGATATAAGAACAATCCAATTAGCAAGTACGGAGCCACCGTGCTTCTCTCACTGTTACAGCATTCTCCCAGAGCCAACTGCGTTAGACACAGCCACTAGCTGAGGTTTTTCTCCTCCTGCCTCACCACTTCAGTCTGCCTTGTTGCCTCTTGATCACATAACCATGCTTGTACCTCAACCATACCAGCACAAGAGACTGCAAGTCTCAGTTTTCTGCCAGTTTTGATTTGTTTTGTGGTTGGATTGTCTGGGGTTTTCTTTTTTTCTGTTTTGTAGGGGACAGAGTTTTGCAGACAAGGAGGTGGGGGAAAGAGAAAAAAACCTGGTAACCTGATAAAAATTAAAGGACAGAACAGTCCTGGAACACAGCCATCTGTCTTTTAGGCACAGGAAGCTGCCTGCATCCTAGCAGAAAAAGGATACCAAGTTTCCCATCTTGTGTTTTGCTGTGTGTTTCTTGCAACTACAGCACAGCAAAATTAACATGCAATACTCTCCCTTCCTTCCACCCCCTCAGAAAATCCCATGACCAATTTAGAGTATATCTAGCTGTTTTCCAGAAACCTTCAAGTAACTAAATATAACTGTTTCCCAGTTTTTAAGTGACTAAGCTGCACATTGGCTCTGCACTCCCTATACATGACCAAAACTCTTTGAAGAGTAAACCTCTTTAGTACAGGCTAAGGAGGAACTGTGTATTTCCTAACTATACCTGCCCAAGACTGGAATTTAGAGCAGAAGTGCATAGGCTTGTACAGGACAACTCTGCTTTCAAACACGTGGGACACCCTAAGAGAGGCATCAAGGCTGCAGGAGAATTGCAAGAGCACATTCTTTCTTAATTAGATATCCTGCAAGACAGCAAGACAAACCTAATCAAGAATCAACCTGAATTCCCTTCAATTCAGTCTCCAGAGGACAGTCAAAAAAATTTAGGACACTATTCCAGCTTCCTGTTTCTCCTGCCTTATTTACAAAGCAGTGTCCCTGCCACAGAACAGACTGCCTACAAGACAGTCATATTTCCATTCAAGTCACCTCCTCTCCCTTTTCCTTTTCCTGCCCTTGATTTCAGGCTTGCTATTTCACATCCTCTCTATCAGACCTGCACTGTGAATATCAGGCCTTATCACTTGGCAGCACAAACCTTGTCCAGACCAGGTATGTGCACATCATGGCCATCTGTCCTGCTGCAGTCAATCTTATTTGTTGTCTACAGATTAACATAAATTCAATGAAGTATTTCATGTGGTAGAAAGCTGGCAAGCACAGAGGCAGCTGTCAACATTCTGGAGGGACTCTGCATCAGTCTGCAGCTTCTCCAGCTTTAACACAGCAGCACTGCATTACCACACCCCTGTGCACAGGGAAAGTCATCCCACTGGAAGTCTAGAAGGGCAGAGGCAGATTCCTCAGCTCTCCAAATGTCCTCACTTGGGGGAGGAGAAATCGCAAAGTAAAATACGTCCTGAAACACAAGCTAAGTGACTCAAGGCATCCTTTGCCTACGGTGGAGTGAGATGAGATTTCTTTGAAACATGTGGTGAGGGAAGGAGATGGGCAGGGGAAGCTCCCAGTCAAGTCAGCCTCACCACATGGCCACAAGACTGCCAGTGTGATTCTGAAGGGCACAGGACCATCCTTGTCAAGAGAAGCATGGGCTTAGCTCAGACAGAAGCTGATCATAAGACTGATCTTTCAAATTCACACCCACAAAGCTATGCAATGCCATGACTTGGGCTCATAAATAAATATCCCCTCTAACACCTTCCCCAGACCCTCAAAATAAATAGGGAATTAAAATCAAATTGTGCTGGGTCACTTCTGCTCAAAGATAATTTGCTTTTCTTTCTGTTGTGCTGATAGCTACATCCAGGTGGAACATCTGTCATGAGTTGAATTCCAAATAAAAATGTTATGTGCTGAAGCTGTATGCCTACAATTGAACAGTGCTGCAGAAAGGGAACAGCAAAGCAGGATATATGGGGAGCGGAAAACACACAAACAGATGGCCTCTCTTCCCCCATCCTGTTCCACACTGGCAGGAAATATGCCCTACTTCCGTAAGCTTCTGCCCAGCTACTGCTTTGGATTCCCAATGGGAAGAGCTCCCTCTTCAAAACTAAGTATTTGTTTCACTGAGAAGTCAGAAGCTTGCTCTTCAGAGCTCTATATACTCAGCAAGATGCTCACTCACTGCTTTTGACCATCTCTGCTCTGAGCAGGGAATAGTTCCTGGAGTTTAAATGAGCTCCTGTCTGGAGCAGAGGGAAGGAGACAAACACAAACAGGCTGAGCAACCTGCTGCTCCCACAGCTTCACAGCTGTGCCAGGGTCCCTTGTTCTGCTTCCTCTAAATTCTCGGAGGAAGAGGAGGAAGAGGAGGAAGA
>VZUA01101687.1:0-10629 GCA_013401035.1 Horornis vulcanius
TTTTTTTTTAAGCTGAAGGTACTCCAAAGCATCCCTGGCAGAGAGAGCTTATGAAATGCAGTGAAGACAGAGAAAGCTCAAGAGTTCACAGGGCAGGAGAGGGAAAGCTGCTGTGCTGAAGCAGCACATGCAGCTTATTAACCCCTGCACATCCAAAGAGAGTGGGCAGGACTGCCAGTCTTGAGCAATGCACAGCTCTTTATGAACGGGGGTTTAGGATATGCTACTGCCTAACTCAGCTTCCACACATTGCTGCTGTGTGTCAACAACAAAGCTGCTGCCTGCTCCCCATGGAGCATATCCTCAAATGCCCAGGGAAAACTACTGCCCACTATGCAGGCTCATAAGGAACCTGAGGCTGTGGTTACAGCAGATATTTCCAAGCATGGCTCTCTAAAATATATTAAACAGAAAGTCAGTTAAGTGTGTGCTGTCTTTACTGACAGACTTTCTTTTTCAAATTTTCCTTGAGCTGCACATCATTCTGTAAAAAGCCATTCTTTTCTAAGCATCCAGGCTTTGACAACCAGAGACCAGATTTTAACACTGCACACAATTCAGCCAATACAGAAATTTGTGCTAATGAGGAAATGTGCCACTGAACTGTATTATTTTACATGGGAGAAGCAGGGAGAGGAGGGGAGATGTAGGCAAGGCACCAACTGAAAGAAGAACTCATGATGACAAGCCGGCTGGGCCAGATGGCCCCCACAGGCCTGAAGTCCACAAGAGTCTCAGAGATATTCTTCAGCTCAGAAGGTGGAAATGGCCATAGCTGCCAGTTTGCTTCCCACGTTCTCCTCATGGGAACAGACTGAATGGGAACACAATTGACTGGACTAGTTTGGTAACGTCTTTAAACATCTTTCTAGACATAAAGAGTCTAACTAGGCACTAAGCTGAAGTAACTCAGCAGCTACACCATCCCAATGACTGTGCACAGATAAGCTGATTGTGATGACAGCAGTGAGGGAGAAAGTCTCACCATGAATGCAACCATCACCATCCCCCCCAAAACTACACTCACCACATCTCATTACCAGAAGGCATTAAGTCATTATGGAAATGCAGACAGAGGTAGAAAGTAATAGGGTCCCCACAACTTGGGTTTTTTTTTTAATTTAGTTTTGGTTTTCACCTTGGGGGAAAAGGACAAAGACATATGGTCAGGCAACTTTACAAACACAGTATTTGGAAGAAAGGAATTTCATGTTTAATCTAAACCCCTCTGGGCAGAGCTGGCATTAGGTTGAAGTGAAGTATGCCACATGCCTCAATGGGGTGATAATAAGAGGTGGAATATTTCTGCTTCCCATCTCTGAGTGCTCCATTTATTCTTAACTAACTGTTTCCTGCTCAGTGCAGCAGATACTGCTCCTGCCTGAGCACAGTCAGCTACCCTGAAACACTGTGGCAAGTTCATGTCATGGGACCACTGGGGTCTGGGTCTTAGTTCCACCAAGCATGAAAATGACCCTAACATTTTCTGTGTTATTTTAGCTATAGATACAAGTAATAGGAGACATACAATAATTTGATGGAAATAGCCCAATACTGAGTAATGACTGCAGGAGACAGGGTGAGCTTTGTGTTCTTAACCTAAAAATGGAACAGTGACATGGTAGTTATGAGCCATTACCAGAGGAAAAAGGGACATATCAAAATCCATACCTGACAACTGAGGTTACTGACATGCCAAACAGGGCAGCCAGTGTCAAGTAACCTGAGAACAACCCTGCTGGCACAGGCTTAGCTTAGCCCACAGCAGTGCTCCTACAGGCCACCTAACTCAGGTGAGCAGTGGTGCTTTTGCTAACTGGAGCATGACTGGTAGGAGCCAATGAGCAAAGCTAAGTTGCTTGCACCATCTGTTACCTGTCAGGTTTTCCACAGAGTTTGTTCTAGGGTAGTGTATAACCAGCCAAGCTGGAGGATGGATCCTTTAGTTAAACCTTTAGTTTATGCCAGATGTGCTGGCAGCTCTGTGCTATGTTTTCTTTTCCTTCTAACTGACAGTTGGGGAAACTTGACAGCATTTTTTAAACAGCTGCAACATTGCAGCTACACCACTTCCCGCTCTCAGGGCTGCCAATTTCTCTCCAGTAACCCTGAGAAAGATTCCTTTTCTGGGAAAATGATGACATGTGAGGCCTTCATCCATGTATCCCTGCTATCCTTTCCCGAATGAGCTGTTTTATGTTCCATGTCAGCAGGATGAGGATAGGGGTTTGTTGTTAGTGGTCAATCTCTGACAGAACATGGTCTCAAAACTCAGCCCTTCTCTTTACTCTGACTTTACTGCGAAGTCCCAAACTAGCACTGCACACTTTCTGTTTTACAGTGACCTCCCAGGACCATTGCTGAGCCAGTTCCACGGCTCACTCTCACCTAAAATAGGAACATCCACTCTGGATATCCCGTTAAGACTGGAGACGCACTGATCCAGCCGTGTGAGGTTTTAGCAGAGCTGCCATCTTTCTGGGACACCAGAGCAGGGACCTACACTTTTACTGCTGAGGAGTTTAAGTTGCCATCTGATGCAAAGATGAAATTGCAAGATGGAAGGACCTAGTTAACCTTGTGATCGAAGCAGTGTGCCTGCAAAGATGGAAAGGAAGATTTGCTGCTAATTTTTATGATTGCTTTCTGGTTTTTCTCCATGCCACCCCATCATACGTTACTTACTGATAAGCACAAATTTCATTCCATTGACACTTCAAAATAACCCAAGTGAAAATCAGTTCTTTGCTGCTTTCAAGGAGAAGATCTAACGAGAAGCACAAAACTAAGTTAATCCAGAAATTACCTGCTATATTTTCAGGTAAAAATTACAAGACCAGAAAGAGTATTTGGTCACCTTGCCTAACCCGCCATGGCAAATGTCATGCAGCAGCCCCTCACACATGCCTTGTGCTCTATTTCCACATATGCGGGGCTGAAAGGTCTTGCAGAAATGTGTTCAGCGTCAGGTAACATCGAGAGAGAGAAGCCAATACTTCCAGTGGCAAATCAGCCTCACTGTTGGAGATCTGAGCCTTATTTCTGCTTCACTTTCTCTGGTTTCAGCTTACTGTTATTGATTCTTGTACTGGCTCTGTCTGATAGATTAAACAGCCATTCCTTGCAGCTAGCACCTTTTCTCACTTTAGGCACTCATACTCCACAAATATTTCACCTCTTGCTCCTCTTTCTGTTAAGTGCAGCACACAGAGCTTCAAGTCTTTTCTTGCACTGAATATTCTTTTCATTTGCAGATTACTTTTTGTGGCCCTTTACATACCCCATATTGTAGTCAGGGCCTGCATTCCTCCTTGTCAGAAAAAAATCTGAGCATGTGAAACACTTGTTACTGCATTTGTCCTTAGGGTAACTTTGGGCAGTGTAACAAAGGACAAGAACCATCTCCTAAATAAAATCTGTACTCCTAGGAAGAATGGCTGACTTCTCACTCTCATTTGTGCTTCGTCCTTTCCCAGCAACAACTTAGCTCTTCTGCCCCATCTCCCCAGCTCCTACATGTACTCAACACGCACTTCACATATAAATGAGGTTCCTTCAAAGACAGGGATGGAGATCAGTCCACGCAGGAAAAATCAATTATAAATCTAGGTCTATTTCTGACTGTTTGGTCATTCACAGAAAATGTTTAATGAAGGTATTTTTTATGAAATATAACAAATGTCATTCTTTCTACAGCAATTTTGGTTTTCATATTATCAGTCCTGGCAGGATTTCAGGAGTGGCTAGCCATGGCCATGGTGCCAGCTCCTTGACCTTGTGAGGTGAGGAGTGGCTTGTTCTTGGTTGTCGTTACAAGAGCATAATGCAACATTTGTGTAAGCTGCATGAGTGGAGCTCGGTGTTTATCATTAACGCCTGTCAGGCCTCTGCAATGGCTCAGGTGAGAGGACAGTCTGACCCTGTTGCCCCCACCGGAGACCAACAAAGCACCCGTGCAAGGAACCCTCAGAGGGTGCTGCTGTGAGGTGGCTCAGCTCAACTACTGCAGTGCTGGTTACAGGGGACAATCAAGCATGGGCACGTTTGAAACCCCCCTGGTTTGACCTGCACTGCGTCACACTGCTGGAAACCAGCTGCAGCCTCTGAAGATTTTCATCTTGTCCTGCAGCCTACGTCCTGTGAAACATTAATGAACCCCCAAAACTCACCCCACGTGACAGTAACACAGCATGCTTAGGAGAAGCAGGGATCATACAAAAGCAGTAGGCTTTGTACTTGTGCTTATAGGTTTCAGAAAGAGGAAGGGCACACCAGGTGTACAGCAGAGTGTAGGGACATCAGGTAACCTCTGTGCCCAGGACACCACAGCTACAGGCAAGATCTACACCAGTGAACAAAGCAAAGGCTGATTGTACTGGCACAGCCAAAGAACAGTAACTTTTTAGGAAGGTAAAAGAAACAAACTACTGGAGAGGAGAAGTTGTGTGAGACCTTTGAGTGCAGGGCCCAACAGAGCAAATTGCATGAGAAAGGTTAAAGAGAACCAGAGCAGGGTCTGAAGAGGCACTGATGACCTCCTGACAGCAGGGAAAAAAGCCTCTGCTCCACTGATATCTTGATTATAATGGCAACTTTGACCAAGACAGACTCCTAGTCTCACTTTCATACACATTTAGCGTCTGAAGGAAACACTGATTGCAGAAAGATTTAGAACTGTTCATCCCCTCTCCAACTTCTTCAGTTGAAATTAGCCCCAGGTTCAACAGATACAATGATAGAGACAGCATGCAAAATGGAGGAAGGAACACTCTGAGCAAAAATCTAGCAATCAGGATTATGGTGACAACTTCAGCCAGTAATTAGTAAAATGGAATGTTAATTATTGCTACTCCCCTCTTCCTTTCACCATGGCTCACACAGCTGCTCATAAATTGATAACCATAGAAATGAGCGTGAGCCAAGCCTGGGTAGTTGGTTGGTATTCACACAGTATCAAAAGAACACATTTGCATTCTTTGCCAGAAGAATCAATTTACCTTGATTGATGATTGAACTTCAATAAGTTCTTTAATATTTTGGCCATTAACTGTGATGCCGTAACAGTGTCACCACCAAAGTGCTGTTGTATTTCACACCATGGCTCTTATTAGCTGCACTCTGTAATATGCTTGAACTTCTAACTGAGCCCTTTTAAATATTGATAATCAACATATCTAGAAGATGAATTTCCAAAACAAAGCTCAGGCTGCCCAGAACGCTTTTTGAACACAGTGATTCCTGTCACTGGAGAGGCTGGACAGTGCAGGTCAGTGCAGACAGTTCAGGACACACAGGGTGCTGCTAAAGGCAGCAAAGGCCCCCTTCTCACTGTTGGTTTTGTCAACAGTTCATTTCCCCCAGTAACACTGAAGCATTGCTTCTGACTACAAACTCTGCTCCTGCTTCAAAATGACCTGCAGTAATTTCATTTTCCCTCTTAGTAACATTTCAAAACAATATCAGCAGTAATATTTCTCTTTATGCACTGGGCTAAATGTAGGCAGACCTAAAACAACCTGCCTGATGATAGACACATGTCTAAAGTCAAAGAGCTAGAGACACTTAAAGGTGCTACAAAGAGAAATAAAAGAAAAAAATAAAAGACATTGTTGGCATTTTGCAGTTGAAAAATAAGCAAAGAAAATAAAGAAATAGTAGTTAATGCAAACAGCAAAAAGAATCTTCAGGGCACCAGACAGCTCCACTTGAGTTGCAACAGCAGCCTCAGCACTGGACTCTTGTCCTGTCTTGGCTCTTATGCTGCTGAGCTCTGACACATGGACTGTTTACTGTCACAAGAAAGCATGAAACTGTTCCTGCTACACATATGAATGCCAGTGATGCAGAATCTGTCCCTGCAGAACATCTCCTCTTTGTACTGGAGCAGCATAGCCTAAGTTAAACCCAGGTCTAAAGCCATGGAAGATGGCTCAAGTACACCGCTGCTGAACTGGGATAACTCATAAGCAAGGTAAATTAGCCCATGTTTATCTCCACACAATCAAAACAAGATCCTTTTTGAGAGGCAGCACAGTACCTGTGTACTGAGCCACATCACGTGATGCAGGTGTATCCTCAGCTTTACAAGGATACAGCCAGCTTGCTTCCAGCTGCACACAAGCATGGCAGGAATATGAAAGACCAAAAGAAAAGCTGATAACATTTCAATGCTGTGTTCAGAGGTGAGACGACTAATGAAACTGAGATAGCAGTGCATCTATTAAAGCCAGGGGACAGTAGGAACCTGCACTCTGCTCCTGCTGCAGGAGAACTGTCTGTTGGCTGGCTGTTAAAAATTAAATTGTGCTGTCAACAGTCTAAGTCTCGCATGATTACACACCTTTAAAGCCAATCAGGAAGAAAATAAATTCAGATGTGTGGTAGGAGTTGAATAGGGAAGATACTATAACAAGTTTCCATTACCTTTTAAGAGCTGGTCAAATATTAATCACTGTGAAATCTCTTGACAAAACCAGTGGTACAGTTCAGCCTTTCCAGATACGCAGAAATACAGAACACATGTGTGAGGATCCTCCCATCTGTGCCAGGCAGTGTAACAAAGCACACCTTGCATCTCCACTGGCACTGGCAGAGAGTTGATGCACTGTTCTCAACACAAATACATCCACTGAGCATGGATCAAGGATTTCCTGGCCTGAGGACCTGCTGCTGAGGTGACTCTCACAGGAGAGCCTCTGCACTCGAACTCCCCATTCCTGGCAGCCTTCTCACAGTCAATACCTATTGCTATATGCAAGAAAAAGAAAATTCTCTTATTTTATCATATTTTTTTTCTACCCTTCTAGAACAGTTCTAATTCCTCCCCTACCCTGCAAGAAATGATTTTTTTTTTTAATGTCTTGTCTGTGGTATTCGCTGATGAAAAAGCAAAGATGCAAAGAAATTCTTACCTTTGCATCTTCTGTTTTTGCATCTCTGCATATTAACAGAATATTCAATGAACTCATTTAATACTTCTCAGTGATCTACAAATAATCCTTTGTGGTTTTGAAATGTGGCTATAGGCAGAAAAATGACTGTATCTTTTTTTAACATAACTGTTCTGTTCCCTGTGTGTAATCAGTCATGTCTGCTAAGTATATTTACAAAAATGAAGCTAAACATCTTCCCATCCTATTGTTTTGCAAAATAAATGTAGCTCCAGGAGAGAAGGCTGGCATTTATTGTGGCTCATACATCATTAATAGAATTACATGCAAAATCCTGAATTGCTATATTGCTCAAGTAACATCCCAGTTTTACTCCGTTTTTTACTGAGCCTGCAGTGGTGGTAGCAGAGAGACTGCTACCAGCAAACTTCTCATTCTGAAGTCAAAACCTTTCTTCTTCCCTACCTGGAGTGAAAGATGGAAGTAACAAACATCCCCCGCCCTTCCAAATAAGATGAACCCTGTAGAAATATGACAGTAAAAAAGCAAGCTTTTCTAAAGAGCTGGCATGTATGTTCAAGCAAAATACTTTAAACAGAGCCAATGGATTTAGGGAGATGCACTCCGAATCCAGACACATCTCCAAGCACACTGACATGACAGTTTCTCTGAAGCAGCTTCCTACCAAGGTGTTCTCACACTGAGGTAGCTGCTGGGGTGACAGCAAGAATGGTTCTTGATTCAGCTTATTTTGGCTGAGCCTGCAGGTGACTTCAACCATATTTTCTCCCAGGTGCTGCTGCATTAACTGCATGAGGAATGCACCATGCACTGAAGCTGACAGAGACTTATAGCTCTGAAACAGAGACAGTTACAGCTGCCCATACATGCTTCCTTTCTTATTAAGGAAGAAAAAAGTGCTGCTGTTCATCCTGTTAGGATCCCTACAGCAAGTCCTCAGTCAGCCTGAATGTGCAAATGCTGCCTCTTCTGTGTCCTGCCTGGCCCTCTGAGCTGCACCAAACCCAAGCAGCACCGGGAATGTGCACTGTCACTGGGCTATACATTATTCTGGAGAGGTCACCACTGGGTCCCATCTCCTGTATTCCTATGAGACCCTCTGGATTATCTCTGCATCTTGAGATCTTCAGCTGCAGTTCTCCTGCAGCTGGTCCCTGGTGAAAATGAGCCTTTCTGTGCTAGGAGGAGGCCCAGCACAGATGCAAAGCCACTGGAAGGGACAAGCTCTGCAGGGCTGTGTTCTGACTGCACAGAGGGCAGCCCAACTCCAAGGGACCATCCCAGCCAAGCAGATCAGCTTCAGCAAGCCAGGCAAAGCCAAATGTGAGGAGTAAAGACACAGAGGGAAGTGAGTTTTCAAATGTGCTAACAACAGCAGTAACTTGTTGCCAAACAGAACTGTGATTTATGCAGCAACTTGCTTTTACACAGGCAAACTCAAGCATCTGCACAGACTTTGGCTAAGAACTGGTGGGGGGACGACCCTTTGGGTCCAGCATGCATATGAGCAGACACATGTGCATGCATGAGTGTGTGACAGTGAGAAAACAGCTGTACTCACAAGTGAAGATTTTATCCCTGGTTGCTTCAGTTGAAATCCACCACCACTTATTTTCTTTTCTGGTAGCATCAAACTTGGCATTTTAAAAGCTTGTTTTCTGGTTTGGTTTTGTTTTTTTTTTCCCCTTCTTTCTTTCTTTAAACTCCATGCTATTTTGAATTTGTTTTAAGATGAATGTTGCTTTCATTCCCATCCCTGGTTCCTAGACTGCATTTCTGAGCCTCTGCTGCAATTTCACTACGTTTAGCACTTACTAGGCAATTATCACTGAGTCAGGTAAAATGACAGCATTTTTTCAGTTGAAGCACACAATTCCGTATTTCAGTGAGCTGATTTTT
Organism: Horornis vulcanius; assembly: GCA_013401035.1. Lineage (NCBI taxonomy): Eukaryota > Metazoa > Chordata > Aves > Passeriformes > Scotocercidae > Horornis > Horornis vulcanius. The sequence continues at coordinate 8,811 of VZUA01101687.1, forward strand.
AAACTATTTAAATGTTAATAGCATCCACATAATTGTACAGATCAGAATGTCACCAGCTAATCCTTGTGCCTTCCAGCTGACTTCTGTCAGCTGCTCTTTTGCTTCCGTTATCAATGCCAGGATATATTTTTGATCGTAATTATTAAGGTGAAGTCAGAAACACTTTTATTTGTATTCCTAGGTGCTTGCATCTTTCTGCTCTTAAATCTCACCAGCCCATCATTTCTTACACTAGCAGAATCTCAAAGCACTGCTAAGGCATCACAGGGTGGAATTAGTTTTTACTGCAATCCTCCATTTTCAAAACAACCAGTACATGATTGCTACAGTTCTCAGGGGAAACCAGCTTTAATGTGTGTTCATATTCCCCCTGCATTTCAACTCAAAATGTTTTAAAACATCCAAAATATTGGAGTGTGAGACAACAGAGGAATGTCCATTTGGGATCACAGAAAATAAACCACCTTCCCCCTGCCTCCTCCCAGGTTTTTCTTTGTATTTGTTAAAATGGAATTTAGACTTAAAAAACAGCATGAAAATATTCAGACAGTTTCAAGGCAAATGTAGCTCTGTTACACCACTTTTGCAGTACATGAAGCTGTTTCATCAGAAGGATATGAGCAAATCCTTATAAGCCCAAGTATCCTGCTGTAATGGGAAATGATGAGGGAAAATGGTTTCAAGGAAAATCTATTACCATTCCCCTGTGACGGCCAAATAAAAGAGTACATGCTATTGCCACTGAGTCACAAGAAAAGTGAAATTAGAGACAGTTCTGGTAACGTGCAGATTTTGACATGCAGCTCCTCCAAAAGGAAGTAGTACAAAAATAGTAACTGTCATACAGTCATTTATTAATAGCTAAATTTGTTATACATATGCTCTGTGTAGACAGATTCTCCCACCAACTCAGCCAGCCTGGTCTGTGGGAACGGGGAGGGCAGCGTGGCTCCACCACAAAACAAGCAGTTAAAAAAAACCCCAAGCATGACAGAAACAACACAGGATCAAAACAAGAAAAAGCAGCACAGATGAGTCAAGAAAGTGGAAAATCCAGAATGACTTAGTGCTGCCATGAAAGTTGTGGGAAATGAGAAGATAGCTGAACTAAGTAACAGAAAAGTCGGTCTGGTAAAAAAGAGAGAACAGAGCTTCATTTAGGATTCAAGTGCTTAAGCTGCTCAGCACTTAAAAAAAAGTATAGGAAAGAAAATTCAGCTTTTAGTTTTAATGCCAACATGTTATGGGAATTAGCTAACAAATTTACTGTATTAATTGAAATTATTTTAAAATATGTAGAGAGGTAAGTCATCTGAGAATCCAAAAAGCAAAAGAACCTACTGCAAAAAGGAAAAAGGGTGATCCAGGAATCACTGCCTTGTCGTGACAACACTGTAACAAGAAATGCCAGTGACAAACCTATATTGTGCCTATATTGAAGTGCTAGCAGGAATGCAGAACTCATTTGGGATACCAAAACAGCAGGTGAGGAGTAAACCAAGCTTTTCCTTCTGGTTGGATTACACAGTCAAGAGAAGAAAAGTGTGCTATAGCCCTTCTTTAAAGCCATCCCAAAATCTGAAGCTGACTGGGATTAAATCCTGGTGGAGATGGCTGAAAACTTACTAAACGTCCATAACTAAAGGGCAAAGATGAATGATAACCCCCTACCTCTGATACTGGTGTTAGGGATAGATCTTATTTAACATTTTAATTAATCTAGGAGTAGGGAAATCATTGCTAGTCATGTGAGGAAAGCCCAAGTGGCAGGTTATAATTAACCACTAACCCACCCAGAGACTAATGGGAGAAGGAGGCA
>VZUA01101710.1:3623-15411 GCA_013401035.1 Horornis vulcanius
CCTGTCGTTTGCAGCAACAAATTATCTGTGACTGAATCATTTTAAATATTCCCATTTTATTACAAGTAGATAATGTATTTAATGCACACGATTTAGCTTTAATTTGGAGGGGGGGAATCTTTAATTCTTAGATGGCTGTGGCTAAAACTGTTAAGTCAAGCTTGTTTCCTTGTGAGCAGAAACTGCAAGTAAATGCAAGTGATGGTTCTGCAGTGATGACATTAATGTATATGAGTAGGCCAATGCTTTGAGTCCCCTGATTATTTTAATTATATATGTGTGTGTATATATAGATATGGATTGAAAAAAAGGTTTGACTCCAAAACTTACTAGAAGATGTTAAATGTTCCTCCCAGGCTAAGCAGAAAAGGAAAAATTGAGGGAGATGTGCTTGCATCACTTTGAGGTGGGGAGGCTTGGCAAATTATGTTGTTAGAAATCATTAAAATATATTTAAATAGAATTACCATGATGAGTGATGTAAGAGCCGTGTTTCTTCTCTTCTCCTCCCTCCCCCCCCCAGTTTTACATGCAGAATAACAAAGTGTGTGGCTCCAGTCTGCACTCAACAGCAGCTGCTTGCTTGCTGGTCAAGAATTGCAGCTGCTGTTTGTGCACGGCCTTAACCAACACAACATACACACCATATATAAAAGATACTTTTCTGATTGAAGTGATATGAAAGGAATGTCAAAGAGCTGCAGGATCAGAAAGAAAGAACCAGATTTGGGTTTTTTCTTGATTATAGCCTAACAAAAAATAAGTCCAATTAAAAGGAAGTCTTCTGCCCTCATGCATATGAAGGGCATTGTGCAGGCATAACTAAGGCAGAATTTGACTCCCAAATTAACTCATTTGCTGCATACAAAATGGAAAGAAAATCCTTATGTCCAGTTTATAAGTATATATAATGAAAAACTGCAACAGCAGAAAAATGTATTCATATATCTCTAATTCAGCAAAGTATTAATCACACTGATGTTCAGCAGCCTGTTTAAATACATGCTTAAGTACTTTACTAAGTACTGCCTGTAAACAACTCTATATGATGGTGCATTAACATAGGACAGAGTTTATCTATATACTCTCTCCAGAGGACTGCAATTATTTTAAGTACCGTGGCAGCCAGTAGCACAGAGCTGTGGTGTCCAAATCCCAGCCTTCTGGCTAGTCCCCATGCAGCTCTTGTCTCCCAGCTGTATTGCCACTAATGTCTGCACAAGCTCGTTTAAACTTTGTTTTATTCAGCAGAATCACGACTGCTGGAATCAGCTGGGCATTTACTGGCTCCCATTAACTTCAGCTCCAGGAAAGAGAGGCATGTTCAGGGCAGAGATGTCCCATGTAAGGGTTTATCCAATACTCAAGCCTCCAGCTTAAGTCCTGTTCATGCACAGGATGTTTTAGGGGCTTTCTGCACCAGGACGTATTTCACCCAGCAAGATTGGACCCACTGTCCTTTTGTCAGCTCCCATGCTGTCTCTAGCACTGCTCCAAGAAATGATCACTTCAGCACTCAGAAAATTTGATTTTTCTTAACTGCAAAGATTTACAACATCAATAAAGCCCTGACATAGCATCCGTTTTCTTGAAGCCATGATTTGGCTTCACTCCAGCAACTTTATTTTAGCAGCCTGGCTTTTCCTCAGAGAGGCAAGGCTGCCATGGGAAGGGGATCCCCCCCCAGGTAAAGCATTGGTGCCCACCTGAAGTAGTTGCAGTCACTTCAGGGCTTTCATTTGAAACTTTCAGTATTGGAAAATAATTCATTGTCATCAGAGAAAATAACAGAGGGAAAAGTGTTCTGGCTTTACATTGCACAAAGCAGTGCTGTTCAACGGGAATGAAGCTACATCTTGATACCTTGATTTTCTACCTCTTCTTCTGAAGCCTCTATTTACCTTTTAGCAGTATGCAAAAAATGTTCTTGAAGGTTCTGTGTTTCTCCTGAGGCTCAGAGGTTTTGCAGGGTGCTGCAGGGTTAGGCCTCAGTGGCTGCTGGAGTGGCCCAGGGATGCAAAGCCAGGGATGGGAATCCTCTTCCTCTTCACAAAAGCAAGGCTGCAAAAGTAGCACCAAGGTGGGCAATGAATGATTACACACCAGTTTTGGGTGTCGAGAGCCCTACAGAGGGTGCAGCTGGGGTTGAGGAGGGACTGGTTTTGGTTGGTTGGGTTGGATAGTGAGGGCAGACACCAGAGTCGCTCACAAGTCCGCAGCTGGAATCCTTCTTGGATGGCCTCCAGAGGCTGGTACAAAACTGTCAGGCAACTGTAGCAGGAAAAAAAGAAAACACACAAGCAAAGGAGAGTCTGGGCTACTAGAGGTAAGCAAAGAGAATGGTGTGGACCAAATTCATGTCACTCTGTGAAATCTATGGGTGAAATACATTGATAATTTAATGTCTGTTATAAATGATTTGTGATTATCCAGTAGAGCAACCCACAGACAGGTACTAAAAACTGGGAAGAAATATTCAATTTACCCATTTTTGGTCATTTATATATGCCTTTTTAATGCATTTTTTTCCTGCCACTGGTGGATACAGTACCTACTGAACTCGGGCCCTTGACCAACGGAGACCTTTAAAACAAAGGAGAGCTTGAGAGCACACCAGTTGGGGCTAGGTCAGTAACATGAAGTTAGTTCAGTTATCACTATGCCACACCATAATAACATCAGTACTCACAGTTCTACCCTGGGACTGTCCCCTCAGAGCACAACAATAATGCTGCCCTTTGTCATGCGCCCAAACAAAGCGTAACTGAGTACCTAATTCTGATTACTTCAGGGAACTTGCTGCAGAATTACATTAGCTGTGTTGCCAACAACTTTATCTCTGATCTTGCACATTTAGTATATTAAGACAAAGCTGTGTGATTCAACTGATTGTTTTCAAATGGGAGGTTTTGATCTTATGGTTGAAAATTAAAAGTCAATTGAAAGCAAATTGAGGAAAGTAAATTGAAGGGGCATCAAGCATATGTAGTGTCTTGGATATAGTGGTCTGGCTTGTAACTTTTGAAAATGTTTTGGGTTATCAGCATTTGTACTGTAGAGTAGAGAACAAATAACTAAGCCTTCAAGGTAATATGATTTGAAGACAAAAACTTTGTAAATTTGCTTAGTATCTGTTTTTATCAAAACTACGTTTATGTACCCTGTTGCTGCAATAGGAATAAATTTATTTGGGAAGATGCAGTGAAATGGATGTCAACAAGTGTCCCAAACAGGTTTATGCAGTCATTCAGCTGTCCCACGTATTGCAGAACACCAAAAACTACTTATGTCAGAAAACAAAATAAATCAGAGGACTTACCATTTGAAAGCTTACATACAGCTGATCATATGGAGCTGTCTTCACAGACTTAATGAAAACTTAAAGTTTGACGTTAAGGACTCTACAGAATTTTAATGAAGTTATTTCTGCAATTAATATTCCATACTGCTTCTTAGGATATGTACAGTCAGTGCAAAGTTTCAGAGTTTTAGTACTGTATAAATAGGGTACACTGGCATGAAGAGTAGGTGGCTTTCATCCGCTCATTTTGCAGGTGGTCACTATTCTTGTTTGTTTGTCACCTGTGGAAGTTTTCTGAGTATGGATCTTTTGTAATTCTGTTGAGGCCAAAGGATTGCAAGAGATCCGGCTGATCTGCTTTTCCCCAAGGTAGCAGCCAATAGTTGAGCCACAATGCCTGCTGGTGCTCCTGTTCCCAAGTCGTTACAAATGTAAGGTAAAATGTGCTCATTTAAACAATGTAATCAGTGCTTAAGATAGTTTAAGCTTGGGGCTTCTTCTAATTGTAAAAGGCTGGCAGCAATTACCACAGCCCAGCTGGTAAGTGGTGACTTCCTCAAGCACAGTGCTGCACCAAAGCAATAGTGTTGATCATCTGTTTGTGCTCTGTAGTATGAACCAAAACTGTTTGTATCAGTGATAACCTAATTTGAGTAAAAACACATTTATTTTAGCCAGATGTGGATCAGCAGTCTCCATATTAATATATATGATCAAATGCACTACACTTGGGATTATATTCTGTCTATTAATTTATATAAAGACTGCAAACTCCTTAGGCAGGATCGGTCTGCATAAATGTCCAGCAGTGGTGTACTGCACATTTTATCAGCATTTTTGCAATGAATTAAAAAAACCCAACAGCTCAAATGCACTTTCTTATTTTATTTCCTTCATGTTTCTTTTTCTGCCACATTTTTTACATCTCCGTCTCTTTGTGAAAGTCCAAATTCATCGGAATGAAAGTTAAATTGAGTTTTCACCTGCAGGGTATGTGACAGGATACACTGTTGGGCAGACACGTATCTGTCTGCCTGTGCTCCTCTCCCAGTTCACAACTAAAGTGCAATCTTCTGAAATCCAAGTGCTGCACTGCCACTTGGGTATACCCCTGCATGTGGCTCTTTCAAGGTGGTTTCTGAGACACTTGCAGGGGTATCAGGCTGTGCAGTGCAGTCTGTGACAGACTGCAAAATGCAAGTTGTTCCATTGCTGGGGTAAGAGGAGAATGGGGAGTGTGGTTACCCCTGCCTGTACTGCTGCTGTGTGTTAGGAGCATCTCCAGCTGCTGCTCTCGGGTAGTCTTCCTCTGCTGAGCAGGAGGACTTTCCCCATTATTCCATACAAGGAAAAGAAAAGATTGACTTCAAAATCATTCTGGCTTTTTGCTCTCCTGCTCTTGGCCATGGAGAAGGAGTCTGTAGGAGCTTGCAAGCCTGGGCTGGCTCATGATAGGGAACTGTGCAGGGGATCTCAGATGTTGGTATTTCTGTGGGAAGCTGGAAGAAGCTGGATGTTGGGAAGGAGTGTTTGGTTGTATTTTATGTACAGGTTTGATATAAGTATTGCTGTTGGGATGGATAGTGGCTTCAGAGGGAAAATTATTCTTGTAAGCTGTTGGGGAAGAGTGAGAGAAGGCATAATTCAGCAGCGGTGGAAATGCAGGTAAATACAAGTCCCCTCGCTCCCTCCTGGATGGACTAGACATGCTTCAGCTTCATCATGCCTTCCCCAAAAGATCATTCTTCAGGGAGATGAAAAGAGAGCTGTAATTTGTCCACCATTATGCACTTCAGTTGGGAACTAAGTGAGTAAAGCACTCTTTTTCCATTGGAAAGGACTGACTCTTTTAGAAAAAAAAAAATTTCCTTTAATTCTGTGGTTTTTCTTTTAATTCTTTTTTGTGTTGCAGTTTCCTCATGTCTTCTTTCCTCTTCCTTACCCCTGTAATGGGGAAGCACACTCTTTGCTAAAAGCGAGCATGTTGTTTTTACCCAGCTTCCAGATCATTTTTAAGAGAGAGAGGGAGAGAGATTTGGCGGCGTATTGGTGGGGACGGGAACTGTGCCTGCAATATTTCACTGGGACTGGCGCGTGGAGTAGAAAAGCAGATGTGTGTGGACTGCCAGAGAAATCGCTGACTGATCCTTGCACAGTCTGGGTTCGAGGAGCTGAGACAAGACGAGGCAAAGCAGGTATGACTGATACCCGTGCCAAAGCCTGAGCACCTGCCATGCCCATTGCAGGCAGCGGGAGCTGGCGGGGGCTCAGCATCCGCCAGGATTGATGCACCGAGCATTCCCGGGGGTTTGTGTACTCCGTTTGATTTCTTCCCTTTCACGCCGAACACGAGGAACAAGCAGAAGTTAACTGCTTGGGAGGAAGCTGGCTATGCCCTTTTTTTTTTTGTGCTGCGTTTCACCTCTTTTGTTTTTTGGTTGGCTGCAAAACCTGAAGCCAAAAGATGATTGAAACGCCTCTCTCTCCCCGGGGAGGGGGGAGCCGAGCTCGGCGCACCCCATCTAGTGGCTTAGCCTCACACTGCCGGCGGGAAGGAAATGCGGCAGCAGCAGGAGGAAGAGGAGGAGGAGGAAGAGGAAGGCTCCTGCAACTCCGGCCATGGGCTCCGTAGGCTTCGGACTCCTACCTGGGTGATCCGGAGGTGCTGAAGCAGCAGGAAGGTGTTAGCTGCCTGTCAGACCTGGGGTGAATCACACACGAGGGGCTTGCACCCAGCCAGGAAAGAGTGTTACACAGACGGCGATACTAAGCCGTCTGGAGTTAAGAAATGTGAGAATTAAGCTGCCTCTGCAGCCTTAATTCGGCCTCTTGTTTGCATAAGCAGTAAGATAAAATCTCCAATGATATCACACACTATTCTTTGTCACACGTCAGTGCACAGAAGGGACTGCACTGAATTTCTGCTCACAGCATTTCTCCTCTGGTGTTCAGCAAGTAGATCCTGTCTGTCACATTCACATGCTTCTGAAATATTCTTCAGAAGACAGAATTTTTTCACAAGGTTTTCTTCACAGACTTCACAACAACAGAAGCCAGCTGCTTTATGGACATTCACTGTGGTATTTTTGCACCATCTTCTTTGTGAGGAGCATGGTCTATCATTGTTCCCATTTTGCTGGTGAAGAACAGAGGTGCAATGTGATTAAAGGTATTGTTTATTTTGGGGTGCCTATTTCAAGACCTCTCTGACCATGCTTTCCAGATGCCCTCTCCCATTTACTTCTGTTACAGCAGTGAGCACAGGGTGCTCCTGCATATCAGGCACAGGGATCAAATCAGGCTCTGAAAATAAAGCACAGATAATTAGTGTTCTCAGAACAGGAGAAATGGGTAGCTGTAGAAAAAAACAGCATAAACGAAAATTAAAATATACTTTCTGTTTTTCAGGATAATTTTTTCTGCCAGTTCTTGCTTTGAAAGGACTCACTGGGGGGTTCTGAGTAGAGACTTGCTAGCATGAGGAGTGGCCTGGATTGCCTTGGCTGTAAGAGAGACAGGGCCACAGCACCCCTGGGTTGTGGTTGTGAAACTACATTTCAATGGCTTGGTATTAAGTGCTGAGGTTGTAGTTTCACAACCATTACAAGCTGATCCAAACTGGTGCTGCTGCTAATACATCAGTCCTTCCCTTCTTTTCGTGGCCTCACACTCCTGCTCACTCCAATTTTAAATTCAATGCACCTTAAAAAAATACTGTGCTTTCTTGATTGTTAATTTCTTGGCTTCATGCACGCATTGGCCATCACAAAGAAGGATGGATCCTGAGACAGGAAGGGGATGAAGGGTTTTTTGCAGTGGCAGTTTCCACAGACCTCTGGTGTGCATGAGACTGGACCTTCAGAAAGAAGGTTCTCCTGGGAACCAGGGGGTGTAAATATGACTGGGTTCCACCCAATCCATTTTATCTGTGAGGAATATGAAGACTGCAGGACTCAGAGTTCTGGATCAGTATGTGCTGCTGTGTTTGCAGATTTTGCTGTCTCTTCCTTCAGTCCCAGTACTTTTGCTGTCCCCTCTGACCTGTCCTGATCCATCCTTGCCCTTTCCAGCTTCATTCCCTTCTTCAATTCAGTCTCCACCAGAATCTGGTCTAAGCTGTGTTTACTAGCACAGCAAATCCCAGTTTTGTTCATGCAGACTCTGTGTCCTTGCTTCCCTTCACCTAACTAAAAATCATACCTTCCTGAACAGTTCTCTTTGCAAAATAAATGTCTTCAACAACAAAAGATGCAAGCCATTTGAGGATACTTATATTAAATATATTATTATATTAAAAAATACACGGTTAGGGATATTTTAAGTCTTTGGGATTGATCACAACAGCTTTACTTTAGTCTGCTGTCTGTGTTGAATCTGGCAGTGCCAGCATGGCCAGTGATTTGAATTAACATGACCTTTCATCCTGTTTGTCAGCACTCAATGACCATGCACTGGTGTGTGATTTGTGAATTACTTGTGATTCTGTGTGAATGTGGTTCAGCCCATGAATTTTGACACCTCTTGATTTAAATAGCAGCTACTTGTGCTACGATACTCAGCTTGGTATTCAGTTTTGAGAAACATGGTTTTCTGTCTGTTTCCTGACTGGATGCGTTCTAAATCCACAAAAGTTTTTTGAGAACACAGGGGTATGAGTACTTACATGGAGTGATTTTTTTTCATATTGTTCTGAATAGGCAACACAACACATATTTCACAGCTGTTTTTCTATTAAAAAATTAACAGTACTGTTTTCATACAGAGCAGAAGAAAATTAACATAAATTTAGTCCACATCTATTAATGGATTATTTTCAGCTATACCATTCTGATTTTGTCTTCTGTGTATGGGTTTACAAAGTAAATCTGTGCAAATTTTATGTAAGAATGTGGTTTTGCTGCCTAGGTGATTTCCTGCCCTGAATTTGAAAATTTTCTGTGGATCTGTCTCTCCCTTCCTTAGGAGCTCAGCTGTGGAGAGAGGTCTTGGAGAAACTAGTCTTTGGTGTTACTTAATTTATGTGGTTCAGTTCCTGTGCTTCCTTCTGTATTTTTATTTGTCTAGCTACTTTGTGGACAGTCCTTCTTCTGTGTGCTGTGATTGGGCATGCTAGAAGTTAGGCATGTTGGAGTTTCAGGCTTTTCTTCAGGAAGATTTTTTCCAGGTGGTAGGCATTGGACAGATCCTTCCACCACCTTCTGCTTTAGGTCTAGTGCTTTAGGTATAGCTGGACTTTCTTGTAAACAAAACCTTTCATTTGCAGATATTGAAGTATTTAAAATGAAAACTTTGAAAAATCTGAAAATCTTTGAAAAAAAAATCCATTTTATCTGTTATGAATGAACTTAGGTGTATCAAAACTGCTTTTTTAATAGGGTGAAATATGGGTATATCTTTCCTCCATGCAGAGTTTTCCAAATGGAAAATCACATTTTTCTTTCCCTGGAAAGAAAACTGACTTTGAGAGTCAGTGGGAAGAAACAAAATCCTGAATAACTCTAAAAGAGTATGTCAGTCAAGAGCTGAGAGCAGAGTAGGAAGTAGACTGAGAGAGAAGACTGTGAAAGACTTGGGTTTTGGGGTGATAGAGGCCAAGTAAGATATTGCTGCATGTGATGAAAGCCTTTGAAGACGTGGGTCTCTGAGGAGTATCAACAGGATCCAGCCAGGGAAACACAAGGAGGGGCTGTGATTGTTCTGAGCTTAGAAGGTTGCCTTCAGAGGAGACCAGGAGAATGTGTACATCTCAAGGTCAGGTAATAATTGGGCCATCAATGAATACAACAGGTCACAAGCAGTTGGGCATTAATACACCATTCCTGGTTACCGTTTTCTGCCCCGTGGCACTGTTGGAGAAGGGAATGCATGTCCTTGAGCTGACATCTTGGAGAATCTGAAAGCCCCCAGTGGGACAAAATAGTATTTCTTTCCAGAGCTTTCTAGCAACTCTGCAGTGGTTTTCTCCCATCAGGGACTATTCATCATTTCGTCCATGAGAAGCTTTTGTTGTGCAAAATGTCACATCATGAGACTGTTATGATGTGACAAGATGTCATTTCCCAGGAATACATGTTGGGCTCCACTTCAGCGATTGCAAACCCAGGCCTGAGTAGGTACACAGGATATTCTACTGGGGAGCAACCATCACTGAGGTAACGTTGCATATCTCATGGTGGTGGACAAGTGTCTCTTGATAAATGGTCTGTGGAAATCCGTGGGGCATCTGGATGGCAAGGGGCAACCTACAGCTGGTAGGTGGGTAAGCAGAGAGTAATAAAACAAGAAAAATTGTCACTTGGAACCTTTCCACAGGACCATGTATTACATCCTCTGCTCCAAATTGTGCCAGGATTTTTGGTGTACTGACTTGCGGGAGCTTCTCAGACCTGCATCAGCAGCTCAGATGCACAGAGTCATTCCCATGGGGAAGGCAGTAGGGGAGCACAGCAGAATGTGTATAGGTTTTCTATGCCCTTCATGGGGAAGATTGTGTCAGGTTTTTGACACAGAACATCAGTTTTTAAGGTGGGAGTGCAGTATTTATCTACCTTATTTAATCACTGTTGATCCAAGTAGGCAGCTTTATTCAAACGAAATCCAAATGGGTCCTTGCAGCTTTTAAAAAGTATGGATAAAATTTGTTCATGCAAACACTCAAAGGTATATCCTGCTGAAAACCCAATAGAACATTCTGCCATAGGGTGGATTTTACCCACAGAAACAGACAGGTCTGCCCTCAGAACTTGTACCCAAGTAAGTTTAAAGCAATTTATCTCAGGAGGGAGCTGAGCTGGCCAGCTATTTCTAATGATGTGTTTTCCTGATCTGGTGTGTCATCATGAATTTAAGTGTCTTATTTTAGATGGTCACATATNACTTCTCCCTGATCTCCCTGAGTAACACCTGGCTGGTATTACTCCAGAGAATCTATAAAAGAATAACTCTTGACATTTGAATGAAAAAAATAAATTAATTAAGAAATACCTTCACAATGAGAAATACCATAATTAATATGAAATGTCCTTCACTGTATTGTGAATGGACTTTGATCAGTTCAGATAACTCCTTCTTGGTGCTTATGTTATCCTATAGCCTCAGTAGAAGTATGGATTGTATCCTAGATGAACTCAGCAGCTCTGTGCCCATCCTACCTGTGATGGCTTGAATGAAGTTGCCACAAAGCTGGCATGGGAAGGAAGAGACGGTGAAGTTTCCAGCTGAGCTGATGATGTTCTCAGTGGTGCAGCTGGACCAGATCTGTATCAGTTATATTCCCACAAAAGGTGACTTTGAGGCACAGTGCTTCATCATAAGACTTTCTGCTTATGGTAACTGCTGTTGGATGGTCCCAGGCTTCACCCAATGAGTTGAGCTCAGACTCAAGGCTGGCATTGTTATGTTACTAGAAAAAACATCTTGCATGTATTTCCTTGAATTTGAGGTGACAGAATGGAGTTTGGCCAGGAATATTTACAGGAGTATTTTCCATCTAAGTTGATCATTCTCTTAACTTTCTTCAATTATCTTTTCAGGAGAAAATACCAGTAGATGAATATCTGATATCTTTAAAGTCAGTGCAAAACTACCACCACAATCACCAAGGCTAGAATTTCATACTTCTTGTGGTCAGTCTTTCCCCACAATTACTAAATAACAAACAATTTGAGAGAACAATTCACAGAGGAATTGTAGTGTTTATTTATATAACCTCCTTGGTGAGAAATAACAAATAACATTCTGTAACAAATGCATAGTTTTTCTGCAAATGATATATGAAACAAAGAAAGTTGAACAGTNAAATGATATATGAAACAAAGAAAGTTGAACAGTATCTGATTTTTTTTGTCAGGAAATAATTGGACCAGATGTGGTCTGCCCAGCATTTTGCTGATAGGGTTGGGAATGAAATGAATATTGTGTCTCTGCATGAATATTGCATCTCTGCCATAAGTAAATCACAGTCTCCTGAAGTGAGTCTGTAGGTGCCTTCTGTACTGGAAAGAGACATCTCTCATTGCACTGCCCTCTTCAGAGCTGTAGAAATAATGTTGTTTTCAAGAAGCAGTAGTTGAACATAATGTAGTCAACAGGATAGGGTGTTAATATTGTGGAAGGTCATTATTGAATCCATATGTCTTCTGATAATGACATCTTTGTTCTGGAAACACACTCTTCTCTTGTGTCATCTGCACAGGTGATTAGAGATGCTGAGCATGACTTCTTGGTGTGTGCTGAGTCTTGAAGGGGCTATGCTCAAGCTGTCCAGTAGTTGAGGAGATTTCTTGGATTTCCTTGCAGTACCTCCTGTATCTCAAGCAGCTGACTGCTTCAGGGCAGTGAAAAATCTATGGGGTTGGGGTTTTTTTGTTGTTGTGGTTTGGGTTTTTTGTTTGTTTGTTTGTTTGTTTGTTTGGTTTTTTTGTTGTTGTTGTTGTTGTTTGGAGTTGTTTTGGTGTGTGTGGTTTGGGGTTTTTGGTTGGTTGGTTG
>VZUA01101769.1:0-12570 GCA_013401035.1 Horornis vulcanius
CTTCCCCCTGGCCTCACATACCAGCTCTAAACATCCCCGTTCCCACTCCCAGCAGAGAGTTGTCTCAGGATCAGGCTCCAAATGCAGGCTTTGTGCTTCAACCAGGCTGTGCTCTGAGGAATTGCTTCCTGAATGACCAGTGCAAAACACCACATGGTGTCACAGCACAGCACACGGGTCCAAGGCACAAATTTTGTGGAACACATCTGAGGGAAGTACAGCAACCCTCACATGGTGCACCCAGTGTCACGCCGGTAAAACAGCATGAAATGCTTTCAGGGGCTTAACTAGTTCAGCTTTTTTGGAAGAAAGATATGACAAAAGCACAGTCAAAAATAGACCAGCTTTGGCTAATATAACTGATTATTCTTTTAACGTCTCAACCACATCTAAAGTAGTTTCGGTAATGGTGACAACAACCAGGACAAAAGATGGCAATATGAATTCACAAGTGAAGCAAGTGCTCAAAATACTCAATAAAGCACATATATCATAAAGGGCACAAATGCCTTTAAGAGGCCGAAACCCACCTCTGCTCTCTTTCAGTGACCTTATAAAAAGTTACTGAGAGCATTACAGATATGCTGCTCATACACAGAAGAAATAAAATTGGAAGCTCTATGTATTAGATTAGGACACAAAAAAAAACCCATCCCAGAACACCTCTGAGTGAAAACGTGCCTATTCAAATGATTGCTTAAATAGAGGAGCAACTCTTTAGACAACCAGGAAGCCTGTGAGTTTGTAGCGATGTCAAACTGCCCTATTTTTAGCATTGTGTGTCAAGGGCACATGCCTAGAAAGCGCTTTCACTGCTTCAGCAGTTTACAGGAAAAACAAGGTAGACAAGCACATGCTTATTTACAGACAGATGAGTCCAAATCTTGTGTGTGAATAATCACATGGGACTGCTTCAGTTTTACAGGGTGACTCACCAGGGCAGCATCAGGGCTCCTGACACAGACCCAGAGCTCAGTGCTAGCGGAAGGAAATGGCTGCATAGCACTCAAAAATCCTGAAGCAGCACAAGAGGGGCTGGGCAGCAAACTGAAAGCTAATGGACTACATTAATTTTTTTCAAGTGAAAAGTAAGTGTTTCAGATTGGAAAGAATGATAAAGGGTTTGCAAAAAAAAAAGTGAACTGTTGTCAAAGACCTTACATTCCCCACTGGTTTTCTATTTTAAGTTCTACATATGACTAATCTTCAAACTTTTCAGTACCTCTAGCATCAGCTGTTCAAAAAAAAACCCCAGAAAAATATTTCATAGCTGGATGAAAGCCTGTACAGCCATCTAAAGGATGTAAGAGGCCTCAATCCTGACCACCATTTCTACTTCTAAAACTCAAACACAGTGCATAACACCATAAAGTCATGCTTTACCTGGTAGCTCTCATTTGTTAATAGAAAAAAATTATCAAAAAATGAAGGTTTTGCCAGTATATAATGCTTGACCCTCTGCTTCAAATTGATACATGTATACCCACCACTGTCTCTAGCCACTGACAGAAAGGAGTCTGCTGCATTTTCCACTATCAAGTGTCCTTTATTTGAAATATCACCTGAGTAGTTTCAAGCAAATTCTTTACTGCAAGGCACCAGCAGACTCACTGAGCATCTTTACACTTAGCTAATAAGCTCTGCAGTGAGGAAGACAACAAGGATTAAAAGATGCACAGTTCTAGAAAGTGAAATATTAACTCCTTCCTTTTCCACTCCAGTGGCAGGGAGGCATCACAAGAGCTGTGCTTAGGCTATCTACAAGCAATTAAATCTCCGGTCAGCAGCAAGGTCAGATCTAAAAACCTTTACCAGCTGCATCAGAAAGCTAGCACATCTGTATGTAAACAAACAGAACAACTATGGAGCACTGCATTGCTTGAAAACGTGGCAATAAAATAAAATAAGATTTTGATAGGACAAAAGTATATGCAAGACAAGCAGCATTCTACCTAAGACTACAGAAGGGTTTCTGTACCCAAGAATTTTATGTTTTAAAGTTATGTGCATGCCCATCTCACCAAAAAAACTTACAACTTAGTATGTGGTCAGCAGCATCCTCAACAGGTTTGGAAGGAACAGAGATACTAGAGCAGGTACTAATTAACAGCCCACTGTATGCTGTTCATTCTGAACACAAAGATGAAAATCAGCTGCCACACGCTCTCCAGAGTTCTAGTGGAAGAAGCCATTCAGCTGTTACAGGACTGAAGTCAGAAATTGGAAGAAAACCAACCTAAGTCAGTTTACTTGAGTTTTCAAATTGCATAGAAAAATATTCACAACTACGCTGACTTCAACATCCATTTTCACTAGTTGAGGAAACTACCTTAAGTTCTGTTTGAGAAAAGTTAACAGAATTTTCAAGAGTATCATCTTTTCAAACTCTCAAAGATAATGAAGCACTTAAGTGCTGTGTGCTTACCAGCACAGTCCATGGAATACAGATGCTCCAACAGCAAGTACGCATGAGAGCTACATCCGCTGCTATCCATAGAGAGCTCAGGAAAGAAGAAGAGATCAGCTTGCAAACAGGTCTGAAGACAGGAGCAGATGGCACAAGATGTGGCTAGACATTGCTCTGAAGGGTTAACAGAATGACAGTGTTGCTTTAACAGCTTCATATGGCCTTGGCTGCTGTGACTGATGTGCACACGGTGCTGTTCTTAGGACAGTAAATATGGACAGCACGGAACCACTGCATAAAATTCCTGTTGGCAGCAAAGCAAGAAAACGAGTACACCTTGGGGCTGGGGGGCAGGGAGGGAAACAGAGTGAAGAGATATCTGCATCTCTTTTTGGCTGCATTAGTAAATAAGGTGTTGAGAAACAAATCCCACTAATTTTCCATAGGAACAGATGTTTGCTTAACACTACCTCACTTTCAACACTTGCTCATAGAGAATACATCACACGAAACATGCTGCTAAAAAAATAAATGAAAACAGAATAAAACAAAAGACAGATCCAAGTTACTGTATCAGGATAAGCAAAGTAGGACTTGGACCTAATTCCCACATTGCAGCTTCTCTCCTAAATAGAAATACTCCTGTGCTTCTACTCAGGTGATCTGTGTAAACCACAGTGACATTTTCACAAACTAGCCCAGCATGAGTGCTTTGTGAGCATCCACACGGTGGAGGTTTAGAGACCTCAGCTCCAAAGATTTGTGGATGTTCTACTGCTGAAAAATTACCCAGCCAAACCCTGCAGCCCAGGGGTGAACGGTGCAGGTAATCTGCCCTCCCAGCCCAAGCAATTACAACTGGGTTGCTGCATGTTGACCTCAAAACCTTGATCTCAGGTATGGCATGTGGCTACCTTTGTCCTTCCCCCACTCTCCCAGTCATGGAAAGCACAAATTGCATCATCCCTGGCTACCTTGAACCCTCAGTTCCATCCAAAGTCCGCCTGCACCACCAACCCTCCAGCTCTGAACCTCTGGGACTGCCTCACCCAGACAGGGTTTTGTCCATGGGATCCAAGCTGGCCAGTCAGTGCAGCACTCTGTTGGGAAGGGGAGCAGGTAAGACTCAGGGAGGAAAAGCAGCAGCAAAGTGAAAAAGTAAAAAAAAAAAGGAAATAGGTATATAATTGCATAAATCTTAAGGCATCAAGGTTGTGCTCAGGGTTGTTTATCACTTTGCTTCAAACTATTAAGTGAAATTCTTCATTCTGAATTAAATTGCCTAAAATTAAGGCAAATACTGTTTTAAAAACACAGTCCTAATACAAAATGCAACAACCATCCGCTGACACCTGTTAAAACTGTGTCACACCAAGTCAATAGCTTGCTTTTAAATCATAGGTCAGTGTTTCTAATCTAACAGCAGTAAGATACTATAGTGTTAGTATACAAGGCAAGTGTTTTATTTTAAAACTTTGGTTAATAATTCTAACTCTTTACTGGAAGTGTTCTGAAAGTATGGTTGCCTTTTTTTTTTCAGATGAGCAGAGGGTCTGACAGAAGGATCATCCAAAATCATGTACATCTTTTAGATAATGAAAAAGAACTATGGATTTCAAGACCTGATTATACACACATGAAGAGGCAAGGCTGAGAACAGCAGACTGGTTTAGAACCTCCCACGAGTCACTGAATTTGGAGTTCCCGTTACTTTAAGCCCAGCCTATCTTTAGAATTAAGTTCTGCTAATTGGGAGATGTAAAGGCAACAATATTACTAAGAGACACATTGCTCAAGTGCAGAGCACACCTCTATTCCTGCAACTCCAAGCTTAGACAAGTTTTTGTAGTAAAATGGACAGGAAATAACACTTCTCTGAAATTTAGATACATTAATTTTTTATCAGCGTAACTTAGTTCTTATGTTTATGCACATTTTAGGAGGCATGCATACTGTTTTAAAGTCCAATACTCTCAGTAAAGTGCTAAATAAAACACAGTGATTTATATAATGAATCATAAAAAGAAGCCTCACTCTGAAGAACAAGTATATAAGAAAATACACAGAGCTTTAAGTCTAAGGCTTAATGACTGCTAATTTTTTTCTTCTTAAGATTACTACCAGTGCACAAGAAGAGAAATTTTCTTGCATATAAGGGAATTGGCCAGCCAAGAATCACTGAGGTGATGCACTTGTAAACTTAGAATCATACTGGATTTCAGTCATGACTTCAGTGCAGTAAGAGGATATGATCTGGCAGTGTAACAAGTAACAAAATTTACCATCATTTTAACATCACCTTCATTGTAGCCCTTCTTTAAAGCTGTACCTTTTGTTAGCTTTCCTGGCACCAACATTTCCCAGTTTGTTGCCACTCTATTAAAGGCAAAACCAAAACCAGTGAGGTAGGCAATCACAGTTATACTGTAGAGAACTCCAAGGATTCCACTGAAAGTAACTCCCAAAATAACTTAAAAAAAAACCCCAACAAACCACACAGGCATAAAAATAGCTCTCACACAAACAACCAAGTTTCATTTTTACTATACTTCTTTTAAACCATTAATGAGTCATCACTTAAATCACTAGCTATGTTTATAAAGAATTATTCACACAGTAAACTAGAATTCATAAAATGAAACTGTATACATTCCATACACCATATTTTTTTCATCTTTAAACTAATTAGAGACACAGGAATTCACTGATTTGCAGGAGCGGGTGTTGATTTTTTTTTTTTAGACTAGCATTTTGAAGTGTATTTACCACAGAAGTTGTGTTTCACCTCATGGCAAAAGCTCAATGTCTCCTACTTACTTAGCCTACACAAAATTTTCCTCTTTACCAGAAGGGTTTTCCACCAAAAATGAGACCAAGTAAGATCGTGGCGTAGCTGAACAACATAAAATGCAATTAGTGGTAACGTTTTTGTAGGTTGTGTCATTTCATATTCTTTCCGTGCCTTATGGGGCAGCAAAGGCTTCATTAGAACACACTCCAAGCAAAAACTGACTCCTGCAATCACTGCCCACTTTGATTAGTCTTAATCTTAGTGGAAGCACAGCAATTTTCCCTGATTGCTTGTTTGAGGGACTGGCGATTTGCGCAATGTTTATTTTGGGCCGTCTCTGAGGGAGGGGTGTAGCCAAATGGGCAGCCTCCCAATCCCAATCACACAAAACCCAGCACTCGCACTCTAGGAACATCTCAGCCTCAGCCAAACCCAGGGAGCCTGCCTGTGTCGGGAAGGGCTGCGCTCAGCAAGACCCACCCAGAGGACTCCTGCAAGATGGAAACTGCATCTCCACGCCCTGGCAAGCCCCAGCAACTGAAGCACAGCCCAGGGAAAGCAGGAGAGGGTGGTGTGGGCAGATTTTGTAATCAAGTATCGCAGGTTACTAAGTGAGGAGCACAGATATCCCCCCCTTCTTAGCTGCTAATGTAAGAAGCAGCTATGAAGAACTGAACAACACTGATGAGTGGACTCATCATGAACAAGAGGGAACAGTGCCCAACACACTTCAGGAATATTAAAAAAAACCTGTGTTCCTCACCTAAACAAAACTAGAAAATCCGAACGACAAATACTTTTACTTATGGTGGATTTCCATTCGGACACAAACCCAGATTTCACTAAATCAGTGAAATATACAGGACACACATTAAAAAGCAAGTGCCCTGCTCATTCAAATGCCTCTGATGATCCCAAACAGACTTCGATGTGGAGCACACTACTTTCAGTGCAAGTGGTATGCATCATGGCACCTGCATCCAACAAGGTGCTGGCCCTGTGGGTTGTGTATTTTGGGTGATAGCCCATGTTCCATGTTCTCACATCATTCAGTAATCAGCTTGATGAAGTAGCTATTAGAAATAAGAAACCTAACATTCAGATATATTCCAAAGTTACTGTGCACATCTTATGTCACAAGAAAATGGAAAGAAAGAAGCTATGCCTTTTAGTTTCCCACATTTCTCTCTAATCATTTTTTTCTTGCTTCCTGGAGTAAAGATCTTCTCACTGATAGATTGTGAAAGGCTAGGCTGATTAATAAATTTGACAGATACACAACAGAGGAGACAACAGCTACAATAGCATGGGACTGCAGGAAAGAGCAAAGACCATGTTAATGACCCCCTTAGGACTGCAGCTGGAGTCAAGCAACAGGATTTCCTTAGACAGCATTGTTACATCTGGATCGCTCTCCAAGGGAAATGAAAAGCAGCGCTTCTGCAAGATATTCTGCCAGATATGCCAAAGCCACAAAAGCATGCAAGAGGCAATGATGATATGAATTGAAATGCTAGTAAAAATAAAGGAGAGGTTAATACACCCTGGCACAATAGTAACCTCCATTTCAGGTGACCATCATAAGCTGGCAAGGAAAAAACACAAGCATCACCTAACAATGATCAGTGGAAGTTAGTTACCATCAGATAATGGGTAGTTAAGCAACACAAGCAGAGGGGTGAAAAAAGCAGCTTCATGAACTCAACAAGGTAAGGGAGACCTTAAAGATTGTGAGGAAGCAAAGTGTTATTCAGGCATTTTTGAACAGAAAATCAGTCTGCAGAACTGCAAACTAATGCCTCTAGAACTTGGTTCCAGAAGTGGTTTGCAGAACAACATAATCCACAATCAGTTCTGTAAGAAACATTTGCAGTACTGTTGTTTATTTTATGTCTGTCTTTCCCAAATTCAACTAATATTTTTCTAAAACCCTAGCAGAGTATGACTTGATTACAACGGATAGGGAATCAGGAGGTCTAAGCTTACTTAGGGTCATTTCCCTCCTGTATGTTGCATTTGGTAGATTTTGTTTTTGTAATGACCATGAACAATTGATGGAAGTTAAGTATTCCATAGGTTATATACCTTTATACACAAGATAACCACAACATAAAGTCTTACTTTAGGATTTTGTGTGCGTCTGGTACACATGCCAACATTTATCAAAAGGTGCAAAGATTCCTGTTATAGGTTACCACAGAATATAAAAGCTTTATATTAAGAATACCTCCTTGAGCACAGTATAAAACTTCTTGGCAGTTCTGGTTATACAGATTTCTTTTCTTTAAATTCAGAAAATTAATTTCAGTTTTCCTTAAAATAAAATNTTGAACAGAAAATCAGTCTGCAGAACTGCAAACTAATGCCTCTAGAACTTGGTTCCAGAAGTGGTTTGCAGAACAACATAATCCACAATCAGTTCTGTAAGAAACATTTGCAGTACTGTTGTTTATTTTATGTCTGTCTTTCCCAAATTCAACTAATATTTTTCTAAAACCCTAGCAGAGTATGACTTGATTACAACGGATAGGGAATCAGGAGGTCTAAGCTTACTTAGGGTCATTTCCCTCCTGTATGTTGCATTTGGTAGATTTTGTTTTTGTAATGACCATGAACAATTGATGGAAGTTAAGTATTCCATAGGTTATATACCTTTATACACAAGATAACCACAACATAAAGTCTTACTTTAGGATTTTGTGTGCATCTGGTACACATGCCAACATTTATCAAAAGGTGCAAAGATTCCTGTTATAGGTTACCACAGAATATAAAAGCTTTATATTAAGAATACCTCCTTGAGCACAGTATAAAACTTCTTGGCAGTTCTGGTTATACAGATTTCTTTTCTTTAAATTCAGAAAATTAATTTCAGTTTTCCTTAAAATAAAATAGAAGTGGAGATTTCAGACAGAATTCATAGAAAGCATCCACAAAGT
This sequence comes from Horornis vulcanius, assembly GCA_013401035.1. Lineage (NCBI taxonomy): Eukaryota > Metazoa > Chordata > Aves > Passeriformes > Scotocercidae > Horornis > Horornis vulcanius. Next base: position 8,138 of record VZUA01101769.1, read on the forward strand.
TGTAAGTCATGAAGTAATCCATTAGTTCTAAAGTAATGTTTGCCACATCACCCACCAGGTATTTCTTATGCCTACAAACATCTAGGGTTTCTACAATTTTAAGTCATTTCTTCACTAGAACTAGAATAAGTAAAGGGATCTGAAAACTTACTTATTTCCGTGAAACAAATACTCATAATTATATAATTCCAACTACTTATTCTTCATACTCAACAAAAAGAGTAGGTTAAAGATTTCCCACCCCTTCACTCTATGCATCTTCAAGCACTGTTGGAATGCTAACTTACTCTAACTTTGTACCCTCCAAATTTTGGCTATCAAATGATTTGGAAAGAATGACACCAGGACTACACAAAAACTGGAAAAAAATCCACGTACGTAGATTCAAAACTCTTGAGTTCAAGCTCATAAAATACCTTCTCCATGTCAGTGTAACCAGGTCCTGGTCCCTGGCAAGGAGGATAAGATATCCTCTGTCCCCATCTCTGTCCTGATCTTTGAGGGAAGCAAAAGGCAGAGGAAAGCTGTGTGTCCTACAAATCCCAGGAGGCCCTCCAGCACCCAGGGAATACAGCATAAGGATGTTACCATGTAGCTGCTGTGGTTAGAGCATGGACGACGAGGAGGTGGGAGTCAAGAAATTAAAAGCATCTTCCTTCAACAGTTAGTTGAAATGAAAGAAAAAGGGAATCTCAGAGCACATATTAATTTGCCAAAAAGGACAGGACCCTTGGCTCACAGGCTAGGAGTTTCCTTTTGGGGCAGTAAGTCTCCAGGTATGAAGCCTCACCCATAGTTTGCAAGCCTAGAAAGCCATTGGGTAAACTGCCTGCTGAAAAAACACACCCCAGTGTGCACCAGGACAGCTCACAGCACCCACACTTTTCTGCTAACACCAACATCAGAAAGGTTTAACAAGCAGGTAAGATACTAGAGGCTTATTATTTAACTCATTTTCTGCTCAACTCTGAGAAAAAAAAAACCAAACTGGTGAAAAGCAAATACTTTGCAAGGAGAAAGAAAGGGACTTCAAACGAGAAAATAATTCATGGACAACCACAGTGGGGTGTTTTTAGGTAATATTATCAAAGTGCTTATTAGCAGGCTTAACAAACAGAGAAAGGGTTGGGTTTGGGGTTGTTGTTGGATTATTTGGAGTTTATTTTTTAACTTTTCTTCTTCACAGACAAAAATTGGGATTCAGCTCGTGATAAAATTTTCCTTTGCTGATTTATAGAAATACCCCTGAACTGTTCATCTGGCATCAGACTAACAGTCTGGGAAGATCTATTTAAAAGTATTTTTTAAAGTTTAAGTAACTGTGCATGAGACATTAGAACTCAGCTAGAGACTTAATTTTCAATCTTTTTATAATCTACATTTTTCTTTTGCCAAGTTTAAGATGTCAAAAAGAAAAGCAGAACTAATATTCAGTATCTATAATTAACTTCTTAGACAAATTGATTGCGATGATATCAATGTCCTGAAACCTAGTATTCAAATGATCCCTCACTTGATTATAAATTTACCATTGCCTGAATGAGAGAAAACTCTTGTGAAAGGAAGTGCCTACCTTCATCTGCCCTAATTAGATGACAAAAGATAAACACTCTTGAGGTGTATTTCTTTTTTCACATTAAAAAAAAAAAACCAAAACCAAACAAACTTCAAACTCTTAGCTTTTGCAGCTAAGAAGCTTTTGCCATGACCCAAAGAAGTGACTGTGAACCAAGCCAACACGCTGCAGAAGTCAGGGGCTTTTAGGGGCTTCCCCCCACACACAGATCTCTCTGGCAGAAAAAGTCAGCAGTACCTGCTCCTATGCTTTAGACACTAGCTTTGTCATTTTTCATTGAAAATTTCCCATTGAGACTGAAGGCAACTTTTTCTCTTACTTGCAAAATGGAAATTTCTTCTGTCCCAAAACTGAACCCATGAACTTGGTTAGATATGAGAAAGCAAGATCATGTTTTCTGCCACGTATGGAGTAGAAAATTGTCAAAGTTCTGCTGGAACATTTGTTGGTCATTTCTGGTTGTACTTACTTCCACTAAGACTAGAAATCTAAAGAGAAAAACTGTCAAACACCATTGCACCATAAGATTTTTCATTCCACTAGTTACAGGGCAGTCTACAACCTACTTACTCCTCAAAGATTTTTTTTTTTTGGAGTCAGTACAGAAAAGAGTATAATGCTTTACTTCAACTCCACCTTTTCACACAACCTGTAACACCTGCTTCTCTAAAAGGGGCAAATTCTGCAGCAAGTCAGAAGCTCTGTGGTCTTTTCACTTATGTACTTGATCCAGTGGTATTCCAGATGCTCATCAAAAATATTTTTAAAGGCCTTTAAAAATGCGTGTACAACACTGCAGAGTTCCATGCCCATGATCACACTGGCAGGGCAGTGCATGTGGTCGCCCTTCCTGATGCCAAGCACTGCAAGGGATGGGTTTCATGAGCACCAGTAGGGATCTCCAACAGACACCCCTGTGCTCTCCTTCCCCTCAGCCCAGCACAAACACCTCCTCTTCTGCCTTGCAGAATCATGGGGTCAGCTCCAAGCAGCTTTGCATCAGCAGCCTAGAGCAGGAAAGGTCATATGACCAAACAGACCTGATGAGTTTGCTCCCTAATCTCAGGTCAGAAGTCTCCCCTGCATTTGTGAAGCTCCCATCAGCTACTAAAACTGGTCTCACTGCATCCAAAAGTGCAAACAAAAGACAACATTGTGCCTTCTTTGCCAAGCAGAAAGACATCTTACAAGTAGGAGGCAATGCTTTTAATCCCACAAAGCTCAGGAGATAATACCACACAGAAGAATTGGGAGCAATGAGAGTAGTCAATGTAATCCAAGGATAATGGAGCCTACAACTCTAACACCCATTGCACATTGCAGCCTCAATGACCCACTCCTTGCCTCACCTCTGTGAGACTGCATTGCTTCACTGCCTAAATAGTGGAGAAATAAACAGCCACTCTACAATGGAAACATGAACAATGGAACACAAGGGTAGCCACAAAACAGGTTGCTTAAGGCAAATTATTTGGAGCTGTTGACATACATAAACTCAGAAAATCAAGTATTCCTACTGCAAGAGCAAAATAAGTTGTTCCTCTCTTTGCTTTGCAGACAGTAACTTTCCAAAAAGATGGAGGAGGTGATTGCCTGCAGACTTTAAAAAGGAAGGCACAAAGGGCAGTTGCAAGCACATCAGTGCCTCATGCATCCCAGGGAAGCTGCAAGACCAGTCTTTGACAAGCTGAAACAAAGCATTGCATAGCTTATATCTATTTTGGAAACAAACCCACACTTCCATGTTGAAGCAGGTTAAGATATTTCATTAGTCAGGTGAGGACACCGCTTTGAGAGTTCTCCTATTTGTTTTACAAAGGCAGAAGTTACTTTTAGAACATAAGGCCGCACAAAACAATAACCAACATGTGTATTTCTATAGAGTCCAGAGGCATCACCAGACACTGGCTTAGACTGGAAGCTGTCATGTAGCAAAGTGGTGGATGTCATGGGCACTTGCCTCTAACATTTGCTAGGAACACCTGATTTTTTTTGTTCCTCTCAGCTGCTGAGCTGGCAAAAGTTTATGTTCTCTTCTGATATATTTCATAGTCCTTCTACCTTCCTCCTAGATCCCACAATGAACTTCACAGCCAGTGGGCTCAGATACCTGAAGGCTGGTTCTGGTGTGCATACTACATATCTAAAAAGGCATAGCAAAAAAGTTCAAACCTTTATACAGCCATCTGAATCGCTAAAGGTGTTCAGAGTCCATCACAATTCACAGGAGATTGCACTGTTGGGAGAGTCCCAATCACTAGCATGAATTCCCTCTGCACGCTCCCATTTCAGTCCCAGACACAAAGTCATGTTTTCTTTGTGCTGTTTCTTCTACTGCATGTTTGAAAAAAATGGGATGTCACCAGGAAGATATTATCTCCTGGGTATGAAACCCAAACCTGCTGGTGGATTATACACATGTTAATTACTGAACATTAGCAAGAGGCTGAAATGAAATGGCAACAAGCAAATCTATAAGGTTGCAGTCACTAAAGTACTTAAGTTGTCCCAGCTTGTGACAGCAACCTAAAACAGCAACCATTAGGGCTGCAATAACCAATACCCACAAATCAAAGTTAGGGATAATGAGCTGATCCCACACTGCCTGCAATAATGCTGCCGGTCCACATGAGTCCTGTACTCAAAAAGAAGAAACAAAAGAAAACAATTCCTGTAGTTGGGAAGTAATACACATCACTTCACTAAGCTTGCATGGATGGTTCTTGTAAATTTCTGTAGATTTGGACAGAAAAGCAGAGATACCAGAAAGCAATATGCCAAGAGAAGGAAACAAGTGCAGAGAAGGTAGGATGTAAGATTTGCCCAGAGCAGAACTTTGCTGAATCTCCACAATGAC